>JAPDSC010078870.1:0-25241 GCA_026290005.1 Latrodectus geometricus | reverse complement strand
ATATATATATATATATATATATATATATATATATATATATATATATAAAAGTAAAAAGATATAATTTTTTTATTTTCAAATTTATAATTATAAAATAACTAAAACAATTTCCATTCCAATTAAATTATAAAATTAGTTAATAAATATCTTAATAAAAATAATGAAAAATATCCATTTCATAATCTTCTATTCATAAATTTAATTCATATTATTCACAGCAGTTATATTGATTATAAAATTCTTGTATCTATTTTAAAAATAAAAAAGAACTCCCTTTTTTGTATCGTAGCGAATTACTCAAACTCATGGATATTAAGAAGATATTTATTATCTTGATTTTTGAATGAATGAAGTAAAAACCATCTATTAAACACTTCTTGTTAATAAGGAAACAAAAAAGAGGAATTTGAAAAAAAATCAAACGAATATTTGTTTAATACAATTAATCTTACTAATCAGTCTATTTTTTCCAGGACTGTGGCTGAAAATTTCATACAATATTCTTAACAACATTTATAATGTATACCTTATTAATTTTTTTTAAGTAAAACATAAAAGTGTACAAAACATAAAAGTAAATAAAACATAAAAGTAAACAAAACATAAAAGAAAGGAAAACATAAAAGTAAACAAAATATAAAAGAAAGAAAAACATTAAAGTAAGCAAAACATTATAGTCAATCAAATAAAAATTTTATACTTTTTAATTTTTTCACTTATAAACATCCCTTAAATTATTTCACATTAAATAAAATAGATATTTGAAATACATTTCAAAATTTATGGAAAAATTATGGCTAGAAATATGTTATTTATAATATTCAAATTCTTAAGTTGCGGAAATTTCTTTTTTTAATTATTATATATACGTTTTTATTTTGAAAATTTTTAAATACATTGTTTAAACTAATATTTTTAAAAAAAAGCTTTTATAAAAATTTAAACTTTGATGGTTGGGAAATATCTTTTGGGAAATATTTTATGCTTATTTTATTTTCATAAAATTGCTTAATATTTTTTCAACCCTTATCTTAAGTGTGTCTCTCAAAAAATTCAATATAATCTTTAAATTATTATAAAATAAATTATAACAATATATTTTAAGAAAAGCTACAAAACTTTATTCGTATGTTGTATTAAAAATACCTGTATTATACAAACAACATATAAAGAGAGATAATGCAAATATCATAAATAACATTTAATAATGTTCTTTTTTTCTATATTTTTGTGGAACAACCTTTTTTATTTGACACTGGTATACAAAAATATGCATTGAAGGTATACATTATTACAGTAGTGTAGAAATAATAAATTCTAAATTAATTTACAATGAAAAATGCAACAAAATACTAAATACGTGTAAATTCAAATAAAGAAAAGTATGGCGATATATTATTTTTCTATATCAAAGGAATGGTTGCTTTAAGTTTCATAGTTAATTTTTGAATTACTATACAACACCAAAATTTCTTGTATAACTTTACATTCTTAAAGCAAATGCAAAGCAATAGGAAATTAAACACATTTAAGTTACCAATTTGATGTCAAACTGAAAGATTCCTTTAATTCTAAAATTGGGCTTATATCAGGATCTTCTTTTTGGGCTTCTCTAAGTCCTTCATCACTCCATGGGTCTTTCTCCGATGTCGGTGAAACAGTAACTTGGCGTATCGTGGGATTTACTACTAGATATTTATTCTCAGCTCTAGAACAATATTGGAAGCTTTCATTACATGGTTTCCTCGATAATACGTCTGAATATTTAATCTTAATCACCTTTATGTCTCCTGAACATGAGTGCAGTTTGTTATACTTAAAATCCAACTTGAAATGGTTTTCTTTGAGGAAATCCAATACGAGAATAAATTCATCATTTATATCAGCCACGAGCAACATATGATGATATAAGGCATTTCCAAATGAGATATTAAGATTGACTTTTCCGTGAACCTTAATTTTATCACCAGTGACAGTTTGGAGGACAATGCAAGGCGGTTTCCACATGGTCTTCTCTTCAATTTTGTGAGCTAAGTCTGTTATAACGATGATAACGTTGGCTCCAGAATCAATTATAATTCCACACCGGACTTGGTTGACATACCCTATAACGTAATGTCCATTGTCATCTACCTTATGGAAGAAATTTGAAACATTTTTAAATAGGACTTCTGACTCTCTGGACAGTTTCTACGGATGTGTGTTGCACCACAAGTCCAACACTGACTGAATTGTTGTATCTCTGATATCTTTACGTTCTAATAATTTATGGACTTTTCGTCGCATATCTTCAATTTGCTCTAAGGAATCAGAATCCGAACTAGTAGCAGAAACTGTTCTGATTGAGTACAGGTCCTTATTTGTGGCCTGCTGGGTAGCCTTTATTTTAGGTGCATAAAATAAATCAGATATATATTATATATTTTAAATAGATATGTTAAATAAATGTTAAATTTAATTATGAGCCAAATCAAACTGAAAACAAAATATTTTTAAGTGCAGCCTCGGATTTTGATAAAGTCAATTTCATTTATCTATAATTTTAAACATGATAGTTAAAGCATATAATTATCAAAAACAATATTAAATTTCATATTTTTTGAAAAAATATGCTTTTTGCCAATTTTTCCTTCTATTTATTATTTTAAAGTAAATCACCATTAATAGATTGAGGATAATTACCTATTTTATTATTTTTGTCTATGATTAAAATTTACCTTTATTATTTCTACACTAAAATACTATACTATAAAAATATCTCTTTTCTAACTACTATAAAAATATCTCCCTTCAATGCATATTTTTGTACAACAGTGTCAAATAAAAAAGGTTGTTCTTCAAAAATATAGAAAAAAATAGAATATTTTAAAATCTTATTTATGATTTTTACATTATCTTTCTTTATCTGTTGTTTTTATCACATAGAAAATTTTTATTTTTAATATAAAATACGAATATAATTTTTTTATATATAAGACAACATACTCTTAAATATTTTCAAAATTAAAGAATACTAGTAACTGTTTAGTCACGATAAAATTTAATTAATATTTAATCACAAAATACATCATTTAAAGGGATTAATCTGAGTTTTAAATAAAATCTCAATAGCCACAAATTCTTGATTATCTAAAAATGAATTGTTATATCATACAATATATAGTAATTAAAATGATAACTTATATTTTACCATATATTTAGAAATGAATGATTATATATAATTGAAAAAATATATCTGTAATATCAAAGCCAGAATTAATATTCCATGGAATAAAATTCAACCATGTAGTGATTGCATAATTTATTCCACGTAATATACAATCACAATTTAATTTACTTTAGCTTTGTTTTATTGGACAATATCTTAAATATTTCGAATCTTATCTACAAATTCATGCAAAAATTTCATATTGTCTAAATAATATATGCTATTCATATTTTTAGTAAACAATGTTATTTCAGACACGAAGATTCCATGTGAAAATTTCAGATATAGAAACTAATTCCTTCAGTGATCCTGTTTGACTTGAAGATTTTCTCTAATAAATTTTGTTTTTTCGAAGCAGGACAGCATTTCGAAATTTTATAAATGAATATGTATTTGTATTTATTGTAGTATTTTTGGACTACGGCACTATCTTTTTCCAGAAAAATTATTAATGTATTACGTTTATTTCATCTATATATTTAAATCTTGCAAATCTCTTAAATAAGGCTAGTGTAGAATATTACTGGTACGATACAGCTTTTATTTTATATAAACATAATTAAATTATTTACTCTTAATTGAATATCTTTAATTTAACCTGTCATACACAATAACATATAGCAATGAAAAATAATTCAATCAAGCATTTTAATGACAGATAGTTGCCATTTTCTTCCTTCCATTTGTAGAGAAAAAAAATTGCATAACATATTGATTTCAGTGGTACAATTGTCATCATGCCAACAATTTATTAGAAATCAACATCTGGTTGCTTACCTCTTTATCAAAATAATCAAGGAGTTGGAATAAAAACTATTCAACTTACAAGTAATTACTGTTTCTTCGTATTTATTGTAATGTAAGAAATTTTTCACTCCACAATACATTTCATATCTTTAAAAGTTCAGTTAATTATATCTTTCACGATGATTTTACAAAAAAACTGTTTAAATGATTTTGTAAAAAAAGTTAACACATCTTGGCTATTTGTTTCTTAATACATATTCAAGAACCCTTTCACTGAATTATTTATCTATATGATCTTAATTTTTTCAGTTTTTTAACGCATCACTACACCTTATAACAAATTATTACCTTTAAGAGTGTATTGCAAAGTTTTCTTGTTACTGATATATTTTTAAATTAGATGTTGTTTGGAATTTTCTATACTATTTCAAGCATTTATCTGAGGTTATCATGTCTTGGCAGCTTTTTTACCCGTACGTGACTTCCACACAAATTGAAAGAAAACTAAATTTATGTTTCGACATCAAAAGGAAACAAAACATTGTGTGGCAGTCTATCTTTTATATTTTATTTATCTTCTGACATTTTGAGGTTATACCAATAAAAAAGTTTGCTTCTTCTAATAATATACTATTTAATATGAATAATACATTTTATATTATTGATGTTTATATTACAATATTAAGTTTATTTAATATAAATCTCATTTGTATTGCAAAAAACACAACATTTGAGTATTTTGAATAAAAAACACAATAAAATTTACTGTTCTTAAGAAACTATTCAGTATACAATTTTATTAAAAATAAGTTACAATTTCAATTACATTGGTATAAAAAATATAATAAGTTGGAAAAAACTGTTAATTATTACAAAGCAAAGAGCTTAGGAAAATCAATAATATATAAGAGTATTTCTTTTTAGACTCTCAAATTCAATGAATTAGTATACATTTAAGCTGATTTTAATTCAATTAATAATATTTTAAACTACCATTAGAAAGTTGATGAACATCAATATAATTTTCATTTTATGAAGAACATATGCACTATTTTTTTCAACATGTTAAACATGTTCGATTGGAAAATAACCAATACCGATATATATCATATTTTGCCTGAATTTTATTTTTCCATTAGAATCATAAATTACATTACATTGAAGCAGGAAGTCAATATTTTAACATAAATAAATCAATTAATCAAAATCTAATTTCTTGTTAAGTTTAACTTGATGTAACATTAAAATATTTGTTAGTCATCAATCATAATTAAGACTTTAGAAAATTTCATATTCAAGTGTATTCCTGAAACTATTTTTGCTTATCATTGAAACCTGTATTTTTATTATGTCTTTAAAAAGTAATATATATGTGATCATGTATGATATACGACATAATTATGTGCTTTAACTAACAGAAAACAAGTTTATTTACTTATATCGTTTTATGTATGACGTAAATGCACAAATACACTGATAAATGTTATTATTGTGAAAGAAATATGCTAGAATATTTTTATATATGCTCATTAAATTTTAGAAATATCCTTTGTTTATAATTAAAAATGTATATTTGATTATTCATAATTTTACTACAATTAAAATATTTTTACGTTAATGTCTTAAAATGTATTTAAATATGTAGATGTTTTGAAAGCAGAAATTTACCTATCCGTTTACTTTAGCTTTTTAAGGCAGTTTAAATATTTATTAAAAAATTGTTCTTTGATTGAGATATTTTCTTTCACACATTCTAAGCTTATGGTAAAGTTTTAGGCGAAAAAAAAGTTTTTTTAACGATAATTATTGCTAGAGTATTTATACAAGGCATCTTAAATCCATAATTTTTCAAGGAAAACATAAAGTCTTAGATAAACAAAGCAATTATTCCATCATTCTCTTTAGTGTCAAAAAACAATTTAATGAGCTTTTATAGTGATTAATTGCCTAAAATTATCGCACTTTTTTCCTTTTATTTTTAACTAATTGCTGTTTTTAAGATTTATGAGACACTTATTAGTTTAACACAATAAATTGAGATGAAACACTTTCATGTAGATTTAACCATGGAGTAAATTCTTTTCTTTGTCATTTAAAAAAAAACAATCCAGTATTCTTAGGCATAGGATGCTTATGAAATATTTTAATTTCTTTTAGTTCTTCCTGTAGATAAATTAGGCAAATAAAACGTTTATTTGCAGTTGATTATTTGCAAAAGCAGTTATAATGCAATTGATTAGCTTTTTAATATACGCACAAATTAATAAAATTTATTTACATATCAAAAATTTCTCATTATATATAAGTAAGATGTAAAATTTATGACAAGCATGAATTTGCTTTTGATAAAAATAAATAAATTAAAAATGACTGCATAAAAAGACAAAATTTTTGTTTAGCAAACATTTATGATACATTTAATTGAATTACATTAAAATATATAGCTCATGATTCCTAATATATCATTTCGTAATATTGTTAATTTAATAAAAACAGAAAATATAAATATAATTAATATTAATAAAAATATAAAAGTTATATCTGGTGTATTCATTTCTTATAAAACTAAATCGTTACGTTACTTAAGTTAAAAAGACATCCAGAGAAAACAGAAACTGCATTTTTACTTAATTTACTGCACAGAAAAAACTTAAAATAACATTAAAAAACTGCATTAACGAACTGAACAGAAACTTAATTTTACGCCAAAGATATATTAAAATAAAACTATCGAATTCGTAAAACACTTTTTTTGCATAAAATTTTCTTATTATTACATAAAGATAACTTTATTAGAAATAGCTTTACATTTATCCATTTTATATTTATTCTTTTATTATTAAAAGTATTAGTGGTTGACTGTTTTTCCAATTTATTTAAGTATAATATCTAGTTTCAGCTTTAGAACTTGATAAAAACACTATAAGAACTTTAACTATTGAAAATCATATCTAATTAAAGACTAATGAAATTTATGCATCAAATACGGCATATTCCTGGAATAAAATTTGAGTTCATCATTATACCTAAGAATTTAAAAATCTTACTCAATGCAAATCAATTTATCATAATAATTAGTATTACGGTGATAAAAGGTATATTTGAATGCAACACTTAATTATTAACAACATTCTTTATAAAGTAGTATAAATAATAAGAATGCTTAATCATCTTTCAAAACAATTATGTGTATCTTTTTCGTTAACAATACATTTAAATTGCAAATATATATGAAATATGTATACTACCTGTGGTAATATTGTAAAATTGCTTAAACAAATATCTTTATATAACTAATTGCGTTAGAAAAACCACGAAACCAAAATTGTAATTAAAAAAAATAGTTTCCTAATTTAATTCATAAGGAATTCATAATTCTATTTCATATAAAATATTACTTTCCAGATTATTAGCTTCTTAGTCAACATTAAACATTCATGAGATTAGGTTCAAATATAAATATTTGCGTTATGTCTTCTGTTAAAAAAAACGCAAGCATTCACGATTAAGTCTGTTTCATTTTGCGGATTCATGGTTTTTTAATCAAAACAACTGAGAATATCTTTCGTGCTTTTAACTCTCAACATTAATAATATAAATATTTATAAATTTTCGTATCCAGAAACTTGGTATAATCAATAACTGTTCGGAAATATAAAAACATGAAATCATTTATTTCCAAACAAATTTTTACAACACACATAAAATATATTTTATTCTCATCAAGAATAAACTAAAATCCTTATCGTGAGTTTATCTGAAAATGTACTTCTACGGAACATTTATATAAATAATGTTCATCATGGTGTATATTAATTTTCATTTTTATGACTTTAATGCATTGCAGAAGACAAAATTTAAAATAGTAGTATATCTTATTATATTTTTCAATTAAATTTGCATCCTTTTTAGTAGAAGCAATTTCATTCTCATAATGAAAAGTGCATAGTAGAAGGAGAATAAAATGTGTAGCTAGTAACTTAAAATAAGTGCATACAAAATGTTTGCTGTATGTTTCTAGAAAATACCACTTTAATAAAATAGTTACTTTTGAAATGCTAACATTTTAATCTAAACAAGTTTAGTCTAAAAATTAAATACTGAAATATTTTAGTGTAGTATTTTAATATAATAAAAGAGGGAAAATCAGAAATTTCTAAGAAGGGATTTAAATCCATTAAAGGACTTTTTTCAATTCATAACCCTTCAGCAATTTTTTAAGACATTTTAATTTACACTCAAATTTTAACTGTAAATTCACTCAAATAATACTCAAATATACTCAAATAATAATTTTTTAAGACATTTTATTGTACTATTTTTTCTTTCGATCAATATTTATCACTGTGAACTAATAGATTTATATTTGAATGAATTTGCAAAAAAACTAATTTTAACTCCTTTTTTAATTAAAAAAGAAATAAAGTTGAACCTTAATCATTCAATGCATTATAACAAATCCTAAACAATAATATAAATTATATTCTGTCATTAATTAAAAAATAATCTTTAAATTTATCGTGTTAAATAATATTATTAAAGAACCTAAGCATATTTTATTCGAAATATTTTATTAAAAATTGTTTGAGGCATAATTTCTAATCAAAGTAACGTTTTCTCTTTACAAGATTGGTAAAAGTGTTTTAAGCATAGTTTTAGAATAACATGAATTTATAATTCAAAACATTTATTTTTAAAGTATTTCACAAAAATAAAAAAATAGCTTAATATTCTCCATGTAATCAACTTTTAAAATCTTATGACCTTAATTACACCTAAGCTCTTCACTGCAATAGATAACATAAAATATTCAACTATAAATGTAATAACTTATGTAAGAAAACTTTCAAAAGAATTCACACATCAGTTAATGAGATCCTTAAATAAGGTATAAATAAAATAACATATGAAACGTAAAAGAATTTAAAATATTTGAATAAAAAGATAAATAAACTAGGAACAAATTAATTTTATATGTTTTACTTTATATACACTTTATATATATAAAAAATATCTATATCCTAGTAAATCTCTATATCTTAAAAATATATAACAAATCTTAAGATAAAATAAAAAATCTGAAATTGTTAAAAAGGAAAAAAATTCTCTACATCGCGAAAGAGAATTGAAAATATCATCTTTGGTGTAATCTAAAATACACAAAACTTACTACTGGTGAATGAACAGTTGAATAAGGACTAAAAAGTAAAGTATGGGAATTTCTCCAGCTGCTGTTTTCCTATTTGCTCTCTTTTCTTAATTCATAGACGAAAGAAAATATTATTTTTTGCCTTGAAAAAACATTACAATCATTAGTTCATAAATTGCCTGTGAACACTATGATATTTTGTTGCATTCTCGTGATTTAATGTTATAATTATTCTAACACATAGTGAAATCAAATGCAATTACTTAAGGATGATAACACATTTATAATTGAAAATAAGAATTCAAGATTTTCTCCAGTAAATTAAATCAATTGTATTTTATATAAGTGTAATATTTTAAGTATACAAGAAAAAAAATAATTATTACCATAATTTCTAAGGTTAAATTTAAGAAATATAGGAGATTTAATAACATTAACTCATTCGAAATATAATAGTATTTTTCATTTCAACTATTTTCTTACATAAAAATTTTAAGTGATAAAACAATTATTAAGATTTTGTTGAGCGATCTATAAAATGTTGTTTTAGTTTTTTATTAAATTTACTTAGCAGAATTTGAAATAATTTTAATTGATTTAAATCAAATTATATTTTTAAATTTTGATATTAACAACAGTAAACAGTTGTCTTTTTGTTTATCTATTTTTAAGTTTTATTCACCAATGTCATCTTAAATGAACTGAGAAAACTTTTGAAACATATAAAATAAATATTTTTTTCACTTTAAAGAACAGCTTCTTAACCCCTCACTTACTTTATTTCACTTAGATTATTGATTGTATTTCAATTGTATGTTCCTTATTTACTAACCATACTATTTAAAAACACTGGTTTTAAATTAAGTATTTTGTCTCTTATCATTGAAATGGTCTTACCATGTTAAAGAAAATTTTAAATAATTAAGTAAGTATGTCACACTTCATTCTGTTCACCAATGTTTTTATAGCAAGAACAATTTATGTGAGAATTTTTAGGTAACTGTTTTATTCTATAGAAATTCATCTCACAGTGAAAATGTAGTCCAATGTTTTCTCAATATACGTTTAGTAACTCTTTCATATTCCCTTTTTTAAACCAAATTTTAAATTATTAGTAATGAAATTAACTTAAAATTTCTTCTAGAGCACAAATAAATAACTTAAAAAACTCAAAATTACAATTATTAACATTCGAATTTAAATTAAAAAAATTTAATTATTTCAAACTGGAAATGTTTTTCTTACATTGCTTAAAATTCTTCATTAATTGATTGTTATAACAACACTTAAAAGTTCAAATATTAAAAATGAATATTAAAAAAATCATGAAATATCTCTTATTTAAAATTAAAAATATATTTGAGTATACTGAAATTTGAAAATAGTTTCTTGTACTACGGAAATACTTTTTTGATTGTCATTAAATATTTTGTGATTTTAAGATAATAATTATTTTCGTTAAAATTAAAAAACGCGTTACGTTTAATCTGTTGGAAAATATTTTGTAATTTTTATATTAATTATCCAGTTCTGAGTGGAACCTGTTCGCATCATAGAAAACTGTTCCACACAGAAGCACAAATGTTTTGTAAAAGCATATGTCAAGTGGTATAGTTACACGAAAGTTTCGAAAAAATTGAACGTTGGCCCTTTTTTGAAAGCTTCGTATAAATATAGTGTTTAGCTAAAACAAAATTTAGCATTCAGAATATTTTTGTTATTTACTTTCCCGTTCAAGTTAAATTATCTCAAGTTTTCAACAATACAAAATAGTAATAAATTGAGAAAAGCGTCTCGAATAAGAATATGAATATTTAAAAAATAGTAAAATGTTATAAAAAAAGCAAATTTGAATTTCCAAAATCTTAATATTTAAAATAAAATAAAAATTTCAGTTTCATCTTCTTAGCATTCATTTTCTTAACCAACTCTTATAAATTAAATTATAATTATTTGTCACTCTAATTATTATGTAACTATATTTGAAAGAATGAATTTTAGATCACTGTCAAAAATTTCTTTGTTTTTAGCCTTAGTTTGAATCTTATTATTTTCAATTTTATTCAAAATATCATTCTAAAGGAATTGTTTGTATAATTAACATTTATATAAACCACCATAAACTTTTTTATATTCATCTTTTATTGTACAGAAATCAAAT
The DNA here is from genome assembly GCA_026290005.1 of Latrodectus geometricus. Classification (NCBI taxonomy): domain Eukaryota; kingdom Metazoa; phylum Arthropoda; class Arachnida; order Araneae; family Theridiidae; genus Latrodectus; species Latrodectus geometricus. The sequence goes on along the minus strand of JAPDSC010078870.1, from coordinate 13,976 downwards.
CTCACTACAATAAAAGAGAAGTTAAGAAGATTTCACATCACTATAAAAATATTTAATGTCAAAAAATCTTAAATTTTGCAAGTTTTCACATGTCTATGTCACGGTACCCAATGGATATTAAATAGGCTTGAATTTATTTTACATCAAATATTTGCGATTATCATATATGCAGGTCGAATTTGATTTTATATTCGTTACGATCATACTTGTTTTTAAATATAGCTTGATAGTTTTTCCTATTGGTTGGACACTGCTCTTCAGAGCAAAAATTCCCGGATTCGATCCCAGCAACAGTTGAATAACGGGAGATGATGCTCTTCTGCCTTCTGCATGCGAAAAAGTCGATTTGGCTGCTTCAAAGCTTTCCGGGTTTCCTCTCTTGCGACACGTGAATACGGATCACTATCTATGAAAAGTCATACTAGGAGGCAAATATGTTGTGAACGTTAAAATGCCATATAACAGCCTAAAGTCATTTTAGTATTCCTCATAGAGGTGTCTATATTGCTTATTAATGCTACTATGATCTATGTAATTCTGTATGCTCATCTGCGAAATGGGTACTTGGCAGTTCTCTAGTTTAACAGGAATAGGTGTGAATAGGGCACACTATTTATAAAAATCTCCCAGAAGTCAAATTACTTTGTGGATGATAAAATGCCTCTAGTCGTCTCAGTCAGTTAGGCTGTCCATTACGCTGTGACAAATTATACCTTGTTGACGAAAAATTGAAGATATTAAAAAAAACTGACTTTATGTAAAACACTCAAATTTTTAAATTTTTCAAAGTTAAGAAAAAGTGTGGCATATGAAATCTGTATTTAATGTTTGACAGACAACTTATATTAAAATTGTTAAACAAGAATAAAGCTGCTTCGAAAGCTTCTTTTGAAGTTTCCAATATAATTGTACAAATTAAGAAACCATATGAATGTAATTAAGTGCTCAAAAAAGCACTCATAAATTGCAGGTTCATTATTTAAAAGTTTCTAAAAAATTAGATAATATCTAAAGTTATTAATCTGAACAGCTGTCTGCAAGTACTGTTAATGATTATGGTTGAGGTTATGAGTTCTCAAGTTACCTTATTTGTTGAAACTGACTTTGCCAATTGCAACTATTTCACTATATATCTTAGGCAGTTGTAATTATTGACAAACAGACTGATATTACTCCTGCATCCCAGATGACCACTTTTACTAAAATGTGTCATGATAGTTATTAACATAGAAAAAACGCTGGTAGAAATTGCAGACAACATAATTAAGACACAATACAGTATAAGATACATTTTATTGCAACTAAAGATCTTATTAAATCTGATAATATTCCTATTGATTAATTGGTGGTTTTAGCAACTGATGAAACTTCTTCAAACGCAGAAAGAGAATGAGGATTCACAGTCATAGTTCATCCAGACATTAGATCTCTAAACTCTTTGTCTTATTATTGTGAATACAAGAAATCACTATGTGAAAAATTTTTAAGTATAAACAATGGAATGAAAGCAGTTATAAAAGTATTAAGTAAAGCTAGAACATATGCAATGGAAAAATGCATGTTTAGAGCACTGAATAATAAAAGAGAGTGTCAGTATGGTGATTTATCTCTTTATACGGAAATTCACCGTTTGATATTAAGTAGATTCCAGCAATGTTCTTAAGAATTACTTTTTGCGTTAGTAAAACATTCAGAAGAGAACGAGAGAAATCTTTCCGTTGACTAGAAGATCCAATTTGGTGCCAGATTTTCTTTTCTAGCAGATATCACCAGAACAGTTGTGAACTTTAATTTGCAGTTACATGGTAAAGATAAAAAATGGGACCTATTTTAAATATTGCTCCTTCCTCAAAAAGTCTAGATTTACCAGGGTAATATTGTAAAAAGTTAATTAAATCAATTTACAATATTTGAAACAAAACCTTGACAAGTAAGTATTTTCAATACTTCGACATAAAGGCAAAAATAAATTAAAATAATTTCAAATTTGAGATGCAATTTCAACAAAGCTTACAAGTTTACAGAAGAGTCAAGCAGACAAAATTTCTATCGTCATACAATTTGTCAAACTGCTTTTCTTAGATATTGGCGAGGAAAAATACTCAACTTATGTCATGCATACTGACTATAAAGAAAAAATAATGAGCACGAGTTGAAGTAGGTTGGTTTTCAAAACAATATATCTGTAAAATCCTCTTTTCAAACCAGAAAATCTTTGATCATTTATTTCTGAAAAAAAAATTTTTATCCAGATTTGTTTCAAAATGAAGGCAGTGTTCAGATGTAAATTTCTGAGAGATTTCATTTTACTAGTATGAAATTTATTAAAACCAAGAATAGAAACAGATTATTTTATGCATAAAAGTATTTGTGAATCACAGCTACTGCTCTCTTCCTAAAAATTAAAAAGTTGTTGATAACTTTTGAACTTTGAAGTTTTTAAGAAATAAAAATGCAAGATTTCCATAAAAATATGGTTAGTTCTTTTTATAATATACAAATTTATATTTTCTTGAAAAATATGTGTAATGTTATTTGATATTTCTTATTTAGTATTTTATATTAATTAATCTAATTTCTTACTAAATTTGTAAAAAGAATGATGACAGCATAAATAGGTATACATGAAAAAATTGCTATAAGACAAGAAGAAAATTTAAAATAAAAAATTCTTGACTTAATGCAAAAATCTAGTTATTGTTTGATAGCTATTGTTCTCATCTCAAATCTGATCGATTTTAAATGAGAAGGAATACTTTTCAAACAATCAATTTTTCAAGTACTGCCAATTCCTTTTGAGTGACAAATAAATTTCTCCAATAAAGAAGGAAATAACCCTCCAAACAATTCAATTTAAGAAGCTTACTGCTTTAATATCCCCAAAGAACTGATAAAATCTGTTGCCAAGGAAACGACGTCTTAAAATCACTATATCTAATTAAACGCATTCAGAACAAGCATATTTAGAGGACAAAAATATGTTCCATTGAGGTCAAAGACTTATTGAACGTAAGCATATAGGATCTCATGATAGAGAGTGCCTACAATGTCGGCATATCTTATCTTTTGTCCATTCCTCTTTACTAGCATACAAATAATTTAAAACTGAATTGTTCAGACAATTAATTCTCATTTGTTTCAAGTATTCTTGGAAAGTTTATGATTTTTAAGTTGAATAATGAGTTTTTAGCCAGTTTTATTATCGCAATGTTTACAAACTATATGCTCAACAAACACTCTTAATTACCGAAAATTCTATCTTATGGGACTTTTTTTCAAAAATAAGAAATGTTCTCCATCGTAATAGCTGTGATTTACCATAAAAGGAAAGAAAACGAAATGCAAATTTCTCTCGCTTGAAAATGTGTTCCCTCTGGTAACGGGAGTGGAAAAATATTTTACATGCGCAGAATAAAAACTATAAAACGTTTGATACAAATTTTATAAAAAATAACACAGCAACAAGTTGAATTTTTTATAAAATAATTTATGAAAAATATGGTTTGTATATTCCTAATAATTTGGTTTCAAAAATAAATTTGAAATGGGGATAAAATATCAAATATTTATGAATGTATATTTTTAGCAATTTTAAAATGACCGTGTACTAAATAAATACGGTCTATTTACCGTTTATAAAGAAAATACTGAAAGCAGAAAGACAGTTTTTTATTTAGTTAATTTACATATTTTGGATGTAAAAAATCATAATGAATAAATTTTCTCTAGTTTGTATTATGGCTGTGCTTTTTTAATTTATATGTACTATAATATTTTATAATTCAGTTTAATTTTCATTTAAAAAAAATGTTTATTATCAAACAATTTATATACTTTGATATGTGCAATATACTTTGATGATTTAAACAGCTGTCACATTTATTTAACTAAAATTTCATTTTAATGTTAAAAATATATAAAGAAATATCTATTAATAAGAGCTTACAACTGGAAATAGTTTGAACGTTGAGGAAAATATTCATATCCAAATGAATAATGCATATAATTAAGCTTTACTTTGTTACTAAAATTGCAGTCTTTGGTATTAATTACAATTTTTTTTTTGTCATATGAGATGAGCACCTAAACTTTTTTACTTTTTGAGAATTTGAGGAAGAAACAAAGATCTATTTTATTATTCTAAAAAAAAGATATCTTAGTCATTTACAAAAAAAGTATGAAACTTCTGTTTCTGTTTCCGTTTGGAAATTTTTAAATGTATTTCACTTATTAAAATATTATGTATTGTTTCATTTAATAATAATTTTACTAACTTAAAATACAGTTTCTAAATATATACTTAATAACAATTTTATTTTTATTTGTACTTTTATCATTGGGTTTTTTATTCACAAATAATTTGATGCATAAAAAGTTTCATCTAAAATAAACTATAAAATAATAAGATACAAAAGCATTTTCCAGGTTAACAAAGTACACAATATTTCGAAAGAATATAATATATTTTAAAAATTTCCTTAAAGGTAGCTTTATGAAAGTCTTATCAATTATTGTCTTTTGGCTATGGAGTGTTAATTTTTATTCAGGAAATAAATTTTTCTATTTCTAATTATTCGGTTTTAGTATATAATAACTTAAATTAAAAATATTTTAATAATGTTATTAGATAAAGAGAGATTTTATTTTGACTCTATCTGTGTTAAAGCAATAAAGATTAATATTCTTCAATAAAATTTATAATATTAAGTGCAATAATGTTTCAAAAGTTTCTAAGCTTAAATACCGTTAATATTATTTTCTAGTAAATTTTTCATATTTATTTTAATATATAATATATGAGCATACATTATATATTAAAGCAAGTTCTTATTCTTACATGGATAAAATATTTCTTTTTATAAGTTATTTCATATTTTGTATAAAATAAAATTTTAGAAAGAGCCTATTAGCCTAGATATTTTTAGATATAAAAATATTATGTTGATTAAATGATAAAGTATATAAAATTAAGCATATTTTAGGATTAGCTGAATAGTTATGATTTGCGGAAACTAAAATAGTTTACAAGAAAATGAATCTTAAGGCCTGTATAAATTAATCTGGAAACAATGTATTCGATACATAATAATTACAAAGTAAATCAACAAGGTATTCTAAATTCATCTTTAATCATATAAATTTAAAATTAAAAAATTTGTTAATACATTGGAGCACAAAAAATTTGTAAACAAATAATAAATAAAAATTAAAAGTACATTTGATATATAATCTTGTAATTAAAGTAATTCAAATGTAAGTTACTATTTACACTGTTATCAATGTTGCTATATTATCAATGTTGCTATTTACACACTACACATTTTATCATTCCAATGATTTTTTATTAATTACAAAAAAATTTTCATAATCTTTGTTCTGTTCTGGTATCCACTTGTTGTTTAAACCATGTTGTTTCTCTTAATAGAACTAAGGTTATTCGTAATTTATTTTGCTTGTGGGTTTCCTTAGATGATGCCAGAGGGAATAGTGTTAGTTTTTTAACCTTTTTGTGCACTTTATTTGTTGTTAAGATCTGTGTGAGCAAATTTATTGATCACTTAGTACAGGATAAGAAAATAATGACAGATTGAACTTAAAATAGAAAAAATATAGATCTATGAAATTCATAATGTATATCAAATGCAATTTTATAGATTATTATTAATAATTGATAAAATTATGTTATATATAAAAAAGATATAAAAACTACGTAATTATAAGATTTTTATGCGCCTATGGAGTACAAAACAGAGAAAACTTTTAGATATTTTAGAATATGACGCTTATTTAGCATTCAAAGCATAATACAGAAAAACGAAAATGTCAAAATAAAAGAAAAGGAGTTAATAAATAAAGCATACATTGATATTTTTTATAATAAGCAATGCATCTGATTAATATATTTATCTATTTCTTAAAACAAACTGACCATTTTATTAAAAATCATGCAAATAAACATTCTACAAAAAATTTCCTTTCTATTAAAAACTTATATTAATACAATTTCTTTTGTTTAAATTTTTTAATAAATTTAACAAATGATTTTATTATGATTTTAAATATTTTAATAATTAATATATATTTATCATCATATGGATGAAGGAATTTTTAATCATGAGTTTATATACCTGGATACATAAAACATAATTAAATGATTCATTCATTTCCACCACTTTTTAATTTAACTATTTAAAAAAAACATTTAAAATTTTGTTTTTCAACTGCATAAATTAAACAATAAAAAAATAACATTTAAGTATTATTTTTTAAATAGCACTAAATAACTTTAATATATCACTAAAACGCTAAGATATCAAAATTAATGTGACAGTAAAAAATTATTACAATAAAAAGAAAATTTTCAATAAATTTTTTATCGTCATTTTCTACATTTTATAACACTTTTTTCCATCCAATATATTTTGAGAAAAATGTATGAAACATTTTTAAAAATGGCATATTAAGAAGTAAAAACGTTAGAAAAAAATATTTTCTAATTAGCAATACATATATTTGCTCTATATTTATATTTATTGAAATTTCATTAAATGCTAATCAGTTTAGATAACCATAATGATGAGGAACGGACATTTTATACATTTATGCAGATTTCTATGTGTATAAAAATATATATAATAATTATTTTATACATATTTTTATATACATAGAAATATAAATTTCTTTTCATGAATATTATTTTACAATATTAGGTGAGCATCTTATAAATTATTATTAGAAGCATATTTTCCATTTTATATTTTAAAACGCTCGTGCACATATATAAATATTAAAATTTTTATCAAATAATATACAAACACATTTTACTGGATAAGGAATTTCAAGTAATATTAAATTTCAGAATATATACAATATTTCTAATAAAATGGTCTGGTTTAAATTTAGTACACAAATAAAATATATTTTTGTCATAATATTTTTAGATTGTGAGGTAGATAAACATTATTCAGAGTGAATTATTTTCTTAGTACATTCTTCGTAAATAGCACAATATAAATATTGTTTAAAAACATAAGCTGTTATAGTTTTCAATAATATTTACATTGTATTATTTATTTTTATAGGATGCAGAACGAAAACTAATGATATTAAAATATTATGTTTAAGAAAAATTAGTTTTAAAACGTATAAGCTCATATTAAATAAAACAGCTTCTATTTCATTTTATCAAAAAGTACTTTAAAATTTTCATGTCTTAGGATTTTACAAAATATTTGTATTGTTTGCAAGGATACAACACAAATGCAATGGTATTAAAATAAAAAAAAATTTTAAAAGGTTTAACCCTATATTAAAAAAAGTTAATTAATTCTAATTCATTTTATAAGAAAATATTTTTGATATGCTTTTGCTTGGCATTAAATTTTTATTGTAATCTCCAGATGAAAAGCGTCATATTATTTTTAAATATAAGGAGCATTATTTAATTTTTAATGATAATTTTATAAAAAAAATTATTCATCATATTCCACAAGGAATAGAAATTAATATTAAAAAAAATTTGCAATATATGCATTTGATAGTAAAATAGTGTGACAAATAACAAAATGTTACTATATCTTTGGCATGTGTTTCAAATTAAATATTAAAGGAATATCAATAAGACAAAAAATGTTTTAACTCTCTTAAGCAAACTATAAGAAATACAAACTTCTAGACATATAATTAGATTAAAAATTAGTGTTTTCTTAACAATTCCATAATGGACCATATAAATGGACCATATAAACTCAGATTCCCTCAAACAGTAGAATTTAAGGGGAAACAAAATGTTATCTTATGCAACAGAATAACAAAGCTCAGAGCTTAAGTCTGTTTTATATATTTTACAAGTTGGAAAAGATAAGACTCCCGTATTAAAGAAAGAGAAGAATTATCTTCAGCTTGTTATGTGCAATATTTGGCCTCAGGCACTTATTTCTCTGAAAATATTTATTCCTTTTGTTCAGTTTATCTTTGCAAATAAAAACGTGATAACTATTTAGAATTAGTTATGTGTGATAAAATAATAATAGAAGCTTAATAAATAAAGCTATTTCAAGAAAAGTCAAAAAATTCATGAGAAGAATAAGATAATATAATACCGATAAATTATTTGTGAAATATTTTGAAATTTATTTTGTCAATAAAAAATAACAGTTGATAAATTACAATAATTTTGTACGCTTAAAAAGCTAAATATTTCATTTTACTGTGAATAAAATATTCATTTAATTAAGTAAGTTTTATGTTACTTTTAATTATTTTTTAAAATATAGCTCATTCACATTTTACTGAAGATATCAATACAAAAATTTCATTAATTATTTACTAATTTTGATTTTATGATATTTTTAATATTAATTCATCTTATTAATTAAAATTAAATAATAATTATAAAAAAGATTTTAAAAAATTATATATGAAAAGACAATCTTCTTAATACTGAAAAAATAATAAAATATTGATATTCTGTAATAAAAACCTATCTAAGTAAGGTGATTGCTATTCACAAACATTTTTCAGTTTTAAGATTATTAAATTAAGGTTGAATAATCAAATATTAAAAATTTAACTAAACATTGCAATATTCAGTTGTTTCATATTATGCTACAATTGAAGAAAGGAGATTTAAACTAAGATGCTGGTTTTTCCATAATAATTCTATATTACAAACCCTTCAATTTTGTTATTCCATTGCTTGAAAATCATGCTCAAAAACTTCTATTTCCATCTGTTTTAAAGTTGTAAAGTATATGGTGAACATAACTCTAACAATTGAAAAATAATTAGGCTCTGGATAAAAGAAAGAACAATATACAGGATATCAAGTCAAAATATTTAATCTTATACATTTTCTTTAAATTAAAAAATTTATAAAATATTTACTTAAATGAAAATTAAAATTACGGTTTTTTACAGTAAAACAGTTACTGTTTTTTATAGTAAAGTAGTAAATTGGAACAATGTATCAAGACAATTTATTTACTTTTTTAAAATGTTAAATACAGCAATTTTAATTTCAGATCAAGAAACAATTTAAAATCTTACATTTTCATTTCATAAATAATTAAGAGTATTTTTCTCTAATACTGGTATTGGCTTAATATTTCTATAACATAGAACTAAGAAACAAAAAGGGAAGTATTAGAATTTTCCATTCATTTACATTCTTTTCAATAAGTTATTTTCTTCGTCTGTATGTAATAAATTAAAATGTTTCATTTCCTTTATTACATACAGACGCTTAATAAATTTGATCAAAAAGCTTAAAGTTTGAAGTGGCTTAACTAATTTGATCATGATTTTTAGGGCGTATTTATTTATTTTATTTGTTTTTTATTACAATAAACATTAATTCATTAATCCCAAAAACACCTACTTTCACTTTAATTATACTTTAATTTTCAATCTACATTAAAAATTTTAAACTACTTTAACTTGTAAAAAAATTTTCTTATTACTTTTGGCAACCATATTCTTTAATATTTGATATATTTTTCTCATTCTATTACTTTGCCCCTTATTCACTGTATTGCTTTGCTTATTTTTGAATTTATTACTTTGATTCCACTTATTTCAATTTTGATACAGTTCTATTTTCTTCTTATAGAGACATTCTTCGGGGGAATAGCATTAATATTTTCAGACCTTTGTCTTTCGTGTTAGTCAGAAAAGAATGTCTTATTTGCATAGTTGACCATCTCCCTCCTGATGAAGACGTGTTCCCTATGTCTTTCCTTTATTTATATAATATTACATTGTTTTCCTTGATTTTGTCTTATTGATATGAAATGGTTTAGTTTAATCTTTGTTTTATCTTGATCTTCTAAAGACATCTTACTTAATATAAATATTGAAGAAATTTATTTTTAAACGTTATAAGGTCAATAGGTTAATAACTTTTTAATAATCAATATTAAGTTATTTCAATAAGTAATGAAAAGAATCTTTGACATGTTCATCAGTTATTTAAATATAATTTAACAAAAAAATATCAGGATCTTAATTATTTAAACATATACGTAACTATATTTTATATACTTTTTATTTTCTGATAAAAAATTATTTATACCAGAATAATTTTATAAACAATGTTTCCTTTAAAATTTACATTAAATTTTTAAAAAAATTCTAATTTGATTTTTATATAAATAAAAACAACTCTTTTCTATTTCCAATGAAAACTGGAACTTATGCATTATTTTGATAAAACAATTTAATTAGCAAAAATAGTTTTAACATCATGTATTTTTGTTCATTTTTAATCAATTAATTTTAATGGTATATTCCATAATTGACCTTTGGTAAAATAAACTTTATTGAAATATCTTATTGAAATTATGTAAATGAAAATTTTACCATCAATATGAATAAATAATTTGTAAAAAGTTTTAATTACAATAATTTTTATTACTCCTTCTATCAGTATATTTATATAACCCGGAATTTAGACGCACTTATAAATATGTTTCGAAGCTATATATGATGCAAAGGAAAATATTTTACTATATTTTCAAATCAAGTCAAGCCATGTTTATATAACAAGATTTCACCTTTGCTACTCTTATGTGTACTTCGAAAACCTACTTAACCACAAGGATGTAAACTGTCAAAAAAATTATTGTCACCATGGTAAATAGAAACTTACACGTTTTACCTTTACCCCTTTTCTTTCATTTTTAATTCTGTTATATGCAAATTTACAATATTATAAATGACTAACAAGCATATGTAATACTATTTTGAAAAATTAGTCAGATACATAAATACAAGAAATTGAAAAAATAAGAAATTTTTTAAACATCTTTCACAACAATCAATATCTAATTATGTGAAGTACAAATAAATTTCTTATCCTTGTAAATATTTAAACTCTTAAACATTTCAGAAATATATGACAATATTCAAATCTAGAGAAAATAAATAAATGCAATGTCCGGTCTGGTAAACACAAAGGAAGAATAAAAAAGTAGCATTTTAACATCACTTTTGCCTGTAAAACTAAATACCAAATCTAGATTATTAATGATATTTTACATTACATACATAAATCTTTCACTGCATTGTTAGTAATAGTATGAGAAACATTACAAATTTTTCTAAAAAAAAATGCATTCAAGCTTAGAAATAAAGCTAAGTAATAATTTTAAAAACTGAATAATTTCTAGCTTTTGACTAGTTATTAAATAAAAATTTCTTTAAATAAAGGATAAAAGCAATATCAAATAAGGTAAAATACAAAAAATCATTTGATTTAGTGACCTAATATTATTTTTCAAAATTTAATTACATCTGTTGATACAAGCTTCCCAATATTCACATTTTTAATTCCAAGTTTCTAAATAAATTTTATGACAGCACAAGAGTAAAATAAACAGCATTTTTATATTCCAAAAATATCTAAAATAATTACTCAGAATCATCCAAATACAAAACTGTATTTAGGTTTTTTGTACGAAGTAATGCATTTCTGATTTTAAATATATTGTTTCATTAGTATATTTTAAGTATTTCTCAACAAAACGTACAAACATTTATATTTAAATACTTTTGGATTTTAAATGAATTTAACTGTCAAAGGGCATTAATGGAAAAACATTTATGAAAAATTACTTTTAAAGATAAATAATTTTATACATTTTGAAATAATATTATGAATAATATTTTAATAAGTCATAATAACACATAGCTTTAATTATTTTGAAATAAAAGGTAATAAAGATATTTGATTTCAAAACATAATTAATGAAAATTAAATTTAAAATTTAACTGAAATCATAATTTTGGTAACAAAGAATTCAGTTTTTTTTTTGTGTTTAATCTGTATTTCAGACAGATCATAATTGGAATTAAAAATATTAATTTTATGAACATTTTACACCAATTATCAGTTCAGAAATCTTTTAAGTTTCATTGTAACTGGTGTTCCAAGAAAGGATTATTTTCTTGTATCATTTGTAAACGCAAAAATTTGAAAATGCTTTCAAATGTAATATAAGATTAAAAATTTAGGAAAATGTTGAATAAATAAATCCTATTATTACTTATTTTAAAATTAAAGCTTCAAATACGTCTTTGTGATATTTTTTCATTTAATATTGCCTATAAATAAATGCAATGCTTAAAATATAGACAATATTTAACAAACCTTATATATAATATTTGATGAAAATATATTCCCAATTTTTTATTGCATTACATACGTTATATTACCATTTCTCTTACAGCAAATAATATTTTGTGATGAATTTCTTATAAGAAATTTGCAGTACATTTATATTTAAATTCTTTTGAATTTTAAATTAATTTAGCTACCGAAAGGCACAAAGGGAAAAGCATTTATGAAAAATAATTTTTAAAAATAAATGATTGTATACATTTTGAAATAATATTCTGAATAATATTTTAATAAATCATAGTAACGCATAATTATTTTTATTTTGAAAAAAATTATTTATTGCATTACGTAAGGGAAAGCTATACTCAAAATTTCTCCAACAAGAAATAAACCTCAAATTTCATGATGAGTTTCTTTATTATAAATTTTTCATAATTTAAAAGTATGCTAAAAATATATTAATGTAATAATTAAATTGTTGGGAATTTTGATGTTATGGTATGTCTAAATTTCTCTCTTCATTAAATTTATCACCAAATATTTTTAATAATCAATTTAGGCTATATGTTTAAAAGTAAATTATTTACTATTTTTTAATAAAAAGAAATAACATTAGGAAAATCATTTCACATTAATAAGTTTTCAAGTTCTCATGTAATAAAATAAAAGTAAAATCTAAATTAAAATTGTGTATATAAAGGTATAATATTATATAAATTGTTAAAGGTAAAACGTTATGATTATTAAAATAAGAAATGTTAATAAAATTTTCTACAAAAAATGTTAACCAGTTCTTTGTAATTCTTCACTGACAGTTATATTATAATTTCAATTTAAACAAGAATTTAAACATTAATGTATGAAATTACATTCAACTTTTTATCCATTCCAGTCTAGAAATTTTATATCCAATTCTTTGTAAAATTTTTATATTAATTAAAAGAAAAAAAATTATTTCAGATTGTTGGGTAATACGAATTAAAGTTTTTATATCACAGAAGGGCCACCAAAGCTCAGATGATAATATATAAATACCGAAAAACCCTATTTTCATATTAACAATATTTTCATTTTCCTTCCAAAATTATAATTTATAAACTGCTTTAGATTTTTAATATAAATCATGACTTTTCAAATGATATTTGGCAATCATATTTTTCTGAAATTAATAAATAGGTTTTAATTTGTGTGCTGACAACGATATATACATTTAATGTTCTGCTTTGCTTATTTTTTAATGTATTGCTTTGCTTATTTTTTAATGTATTGCTTTCATTTTATTTACTTTAATTTTGATATATTTACAGATATTCTTCGGGGAAATTGCATGAACATTTTTATACATTTGTCCTTCGTGCTTGTAAGAAAAGAGTGTTCTATTTGCATAGCTGACCATCTCCCTCCGGACGAACACTTAGTCCCATGTGTCTTTTTTTTCTTGATTTTGTCTTATTTCCATTAATTTGTATAGTTTCTTCTTACTCTTATCCTATATTTTTATTGATCTTTAAGTTTCCTCTTATTTTATCTATATTGGCATTTCTTTCATTAGCGGCTTTTGCACTGGTTTGATTGCCATAATATACATTAGTTAATATTGTATTTCATTGATTCCATGGGCTATCATGTTCAACATATGTAATGCTGCTTTTTATTGTATTCACTATTTACTGCCTTACATTCACTGCACACACACATATATATGTATAATATATATATATACATATATATATATATATATATACTAAAAAACGCTCTTGAGTAGTATTTACTACAAGTTTCTTAAGTTTAAGTATTTTTTATCACAAATAGCTAAACTTACATATAAATATATAAATTAAAATGTTATTGCCATAAG
>JAPDSC010078867.1:50288-86620 GCA_026290005.1 Latrodectus geometricus | reverse complement strand
ATTTTATAATTATAGTTTTAGTGTATTTCTACAAATTAGAAATAAAAAGTTTTGTGATATTTTAAATTTCAAAAGAAATATACTTTACAAAATCTATAATTTAAAAAAAAAAAAAAAAAAAAAAAAAAAAAAGAGAGAGAGAGAGAGTTTAATTAATGTTTGGCCTGATTGCCCAAATGTTGTTAATTAATTTTTTGTATTAATGAATATTAAAAATAAATTATTTATAAACTAATTAAAGTGATAAGGCAAATTAAGTTGGGTAAAGACATAAATTACAGTAAATTGTCACTTAATTTAAATAGATTCTAAGTTTTGATTTACTCATCAATGTTTAATTTTAAAAATTTAATTTCTTTTTCTACTTACGAAACATAGCTTCATTTGTTTCTCTCTGAAATCATCTCCAAATTGGAAATAACAATTAAGGAATCAAAGACCTTGCCAAGTTAACCAGATTTGTATTTCTTTAAGCATGATGCAAATATTGCATATATTTTATCAGGTTATTTTGCAACTATTAATATAATTAATTCTTAAAACTTCAATATAACTAGAAAAAATATAAATAGAGGTAACCATTTTATTGCAGGATGTAAGTAAAAAATTGATGAAGTGACATACAAGAATGTCTTTATTCAAAGAAATAGGCAATAGCTGTGAATGGTATTTTTGTGGATTTCAAGCAACCAACAACCTAATATAAATGTAAAAATATTGAGGAATTTTATAAAGTGATCATTATCAATCTAAATACACTAGCAATATAGATGCGATTTCTCCTAATCTAGAAGTTCCATATAATTTTTTTTCTGCCCACATCACATTTGTAAGCTTATTATAATTCATTTTCATTCAAAGATCTTTACTAAGTCAATATGTTTGAATGCTTGCTTAAAAGAATTTCATATATTATTAAAAAATCTCTATATTTAGTTTTATAAATAACATGGATGAGAGCAAGATCTATATTCTACTGCAATAACTGAAACTCTTGATAAATGATCTATTATAAAAACAAATTTTCTTAAACTTTTAAGTTTAGAGATCTGATTATTTCAATGAAGCACATGGGTTAATAGCAGTGTTTTGTGCTTTCAATGCACATGTTCAAACTTTTATCCTCAGGCAGGGCAAAGTTGATTCAGCTTTTCATCCTATCAATGGGTCGATTGAAATGAGTACCAAGCATGCTTAGGAATTAAGCATTGGGGATTTTGCCTTAGACTTACCCCCTAATCAAGGCATATGTTTCACACTCCAGAGCCCTCAATCAAGAAAACAGTTATGAGCACTATAGGCCTTCACTTCCAGATGGGCTGTCATGCCATAGAGTTTCATTTAGTTTAGATTATATCAATAATTTGTTTTCATATTGCCAATAAAACATTAACTTTTATAAAAGAAACTTATATGAATCTAATAATTTATGAATAAAAAAATTAATGTCATTTATTTAATTGAAAATTTTTAATTCTGTAACATTTTCAATTTTTTTGTTTGATCATCAAAAAATTTCATACTTTTAGTTTGTAAAAAACCGTTTTAAAATCCTTATTTTGAACTGAATTTATATTTGTAGCTTTTCTAATAGTTGCAGTTTTCTAGTAGTTGTAGTAACATTTAAAATTGAGCTATTTTAAATTTATTGTCAGAATATGAATAGAAAATATGTAAACTCTACTAATACAATTCTGATTTTTAAAACATTTCCAATACTTATATCAGATATTACTACTAGGTCTTTGGTATTACAACTGACTATTACTAAGTGTTTTGCTATTCATAATAAAATAAATTACAAGTTTATTATAACTTTCAAATTAAATTTAAAAAGGTTATTTCAAGATGTATTTTATCATATATCACTCAAGACATAAAATTAATTTGTAAGATGTGTTTATATTCTAATAAACACAAAATTTAAAATAAAGATAAAATACTTTGTATGGGTTTTCTTTGACACTAATTTGTAATAAAAAATTATAGTTACTTTTGATGCTTTCTAATTATTATAACATTTTTGTTGAATTTCTAAAGAAATATTAAATAATTGAATTTAAAATATTAGAGGCTTTGGAAAAAAACTACGTACTTTATTGAAAATTA
This sequence comes from Latrodectus geometricus, assembly GCA_026290005.1. Lineage (NCBI taxonomy): Eukaryota > Metazoa > Arthropoda > Arachnida > Araneae > Theridiidae > Latrodectus > Latrodectus geometricus. The sequence continues at coordinate 84,511 of JAPDSC010078867.1, read as the reverse complement.
TAGATAATAAATAGTTTGTTATGGATACTCTTTGCAAAATTTAAGAGTAAAACTCACTTGAATAATGACCCTTTTCTCGAACAACTAATGGATAGTCTGTTATATGAGTACATATGAATATACTAAAATTTTGTTTTTATATTTAAGTATTGATATTTGTTAATAATTATCCATTGACTTTATAAGAATTCATATGTAAAATGTTTTTTATTTTTCTGCTTTATTCACAACTTAAGTTGCTTTAAGTTCAACAATTTGTGGATCTGAATGATTTGAATTTCCAAATAAACACAAACATTTTTCAAGAAATTGTGATAGAATTGCAATCATTTAAAATGTAGCTTGAAATCCATCTTTAAAATAATTTATTGTGACATTGTAATCTGGTAATTTAATAATGCACTCTTAGCAATGGCGTGGATTAAAATAAGATTCAATCAAAGGACTTGATAATGAATTCTTTAAGAAGGTTAAAAGTTGCATTTAATTAATAGTAATAAATTAAGTAAACTGTCTAATTCACACATTTAGTATTAGAACAGTTGTTTCTGTACTATTCATTGTATCCCCTCAATGGATTAAGCAGTTTCAATCAGAAATAAACTTAGGTTCTTAAATAAGCTTAGAACATAAGTGGTAATTATTTAGTTAATAAAATGTTAATCATTTTAGTGATTTCTAAAAATGAAAAGCCTTTTTAAGCAATACACAATATTTAAGACAGTAACATTGCAATATTGTTTCTTTCCTTTTATGATTATTGTATGGGGAATTGTATATTGCTTCTTTTTGATGTACATAGACATACTGCAAATTTTATCCAAGAAAAGTTTTTCCTTTTTCAGACAAATAATTTATGAATTATTTATAAAAAGGAGAAACATTTGCTCTAAAACAAAATATGTGCAATAAAGTGAATGAGATAGCCTGTTTATTTTATTATTAATACTATTTTTACTCTCCTTTCCAAATATTCATAAGCAAATCCTTTGTTTGCTAGTTAATATTTGAATATTTATATGTACACACGAATACATTGAAATAAACTCTTACCCATCTAAAATATTATGCGGTGGAAATCTAAAATCATTAGAAGATGCCATTACAATTTGGGCACCGTTATTAGGAGATGCTAGGTCAAACATAATATTTAAAATATATAATTGAATTACATAAGTTTTCTTTGAACTATATTATGTATCACAGATAATAACTAGTTGCTTTCATAGCAATTTTGCTTTCATTCAGTAACCATGGTGATTATGGTGAAAGTTGTAGTTAAAGTATGTTTATCTAATTAGGAAATTAAGTATCTTATAATAATAATTTTATTATTATTATAATTTTTCAAACTCATTTATCAATTCAATATTCATTTCAAAATCGTTAATTTAGATAAAAGCAATTTAGACTGTATGCTTTGCCGTTTCTTTTGTGGCTTAATGCAGTTTATTGTAGAAAGATTAGATTCTTGTTAAGTACTGCTATTCTTCCACAGGATCTATACTTGTATGGTTTGCATTAAGTAATATAGACACAAGTCAAATGCATTAATGAAAATTAGAAATTTCTTAAATTATTCTTAAGCTGGAGCTTCGGGAGTTGAAATAGTTATTTTTAGACAACGAAAAAATCTGTTCATCAAATTCTAGTACTAAAAGTGCTAAGAAACTTTTTTTTCTTTGAAAAATTAAAATACGATAGAAAATCAACTAAATCATCGCTAAATGTTTTCCATTTTAAATATAAAAGTTAAGTACTACTCTTTAAATTTTTCAAAAGTTCTGGCATTAAATTTGTTTAGGCTGGTATAAGGATGGCTTATAACTTAGTGCACAATAAAAATAAATTGCTATTCCATACGAATAATTATTATTTATTATTGATATGTAATGTATTAATTTAATATATTTAACCAATCAACTATGTTTTATTAACTTTATTTAATTGATATTTATTATGTATATTAAGTATTTTTTACGTAAATGATCTATTGCTATTCGTTTCTGTGTTTTTTAAAGGACAATGGGTTGTGTAAAATTTTTGCATGAAGAAGAAAAATTTCTTATTGAACAATATAAAGGTAACTACCTTCTAGTTATTTGTAATCCCTTAAATCCGAAAAAATTATAAAATTTCTAAGTTTAATTTAGTTTTATTGCTATAGGCCACAGATATTTATGGGATATGAAAGATGAACAGTATTTTGATAAAAGGGTACGTAATGAAGCATTGAGAAATATTGCAGGCCTGTTTAACGAAGTTTATGGGAAAATCGTAACAGGTAATACTTATTCAAGATAATTATACTTAAGGAAAACTCATGCAATGTATCATGTAGTAATTCAGCTAAAAGAATGCACATGCTAAGGAATTCCCCCAAGCTGTGAATGACGTAGGTACGGATTTAATTAGCAACACTAGTGGGTGCCAATTGGTTCTTTCTAAAGGATTATAACCATATAAAAAATCAAGATTAAGATGAGAACATTTTTAAGTCGCTAAGCCTAACAACATATAAAAGTATACTAATGGTATTAAGAATATTTTAAGAAATGAATTGAACTTATGAAAATTATGTGATATAATTATAAAAAATCAAATTTACTATTATTTTATTTTAATTACATTTAATAACTTCTAATTAAAAATAAGTTGAATATTGAATTTAAGAATCAGTAAATGTTTTTGTAATTAGCTATTTGTTTAATAAAATCGTTTTAATAAATTTATTAATTTAAGATAAACTCTAGAAATGAAAATTAAAATATTTTTCCAGATTTCATTTAATGATCATATATTAAAAAAGTATCATCCCATCGAACATTTCTTTAAAAAAATATGTGTTTTTAATTAATGCGATATAATTTATATCTATCTCAACACATAGTCTCTAAGCTTGAATTTCTCAAATAAAATTTTTCAGCATTGGATTTAAAAGTAAAAATGGTAATGACAAATTAGAATTGAAAATCTTGTTTAATTAATACTTGTGACTCATTTCCTGTGAAGTCAAAATTAGGTGTCATGTATATAATCTGGGCTGTATCCCAGTGTACGGTACGCTATTTTTATACAATTAATATAATTATAGAATATACAATTAATATCATTATATAATATAAAATTATATTATTTTATACAAATAATATAATTTTATACATTATTATATACAATTAATTATAATTGTATATATGATTACCGTTGTATATATGCGTACCGTATAAGGAGCGTACCGTTCACTGGGAATTAACCTATAATCTGTTTGTAAATATTTATGCATTTAGAATGTTACATATATTTAATAAATTATTTTTAAATGTCAGTTAAAAATTTTTCTGAAAGTTCCATTATAATTTAAGGTAAATATAAATACATGTCAAATATTTTTACACAATCAAGTACAAAAGTTTTTACATGCAACAGCAATTGTAATCAAATAAAAAAGTAAAAGTACTCACTTTATCATCACTTGCAGAATAAAAGAAAAAAACTCAAATTCAGTTTATCACTATTCATACTTTTCACTTCCTACATACTAATACTAAAATTCAAAATTTTTAATTTTGATTCACTCCTTTAAAATAAAATATAACTTCAAATACTTAAATTTCAGTTGAATTATTTCAAAACAAAACAACTTCAAATACTTAAATCTTAATCATAAATGAAAAATAGTTCAAAAGTTATGGAAACTAAACAAATTTTGTGCATGCTCACATCAGTTTACATCATCAAAGCAAAAGAATACATTTTGGTGTAGTAAACCACAGTTTGGCACATTTATCGTCATACTAGCTGTTCGGATATAGTTTATATTTTCATTATTACACTATTTTCAAACATAATTTTAGAAAAAGTAAAAGTGCAAGCTGATAGGAATAATAAAGAATCAAATTGTGCACACTGGAAATGCCATAAAATTGCAGAAAACTAATGTTCATTTCAAAATTCATCAAATAAAATAGTTCCGTCTGATGAAATAATTTAAAAGTTCAATGCATTTAGCACTTAAAATGATTTATATTGTATTTATATGTATATTTTTTAAGAAAAAGGAAATTGTTCAGTTCCATTATTTTTCCTTACGGTGATCATTGTAAAAGGAAAAAAATGTGTATTTACATTTACTGTTATAAATATTTGCGACATGTATTTTTTAAAAAGGTTTACATTTTTAGAAACTACTAAATAATAGCATAAGCATTTTATTTAGATTTTATATACTAAATAATTATATTTTATTGACAAAACTTATTTAAATGCCAAAGTATTTTTCTAATAGAAACTACTTAGCAATCATTAAACAGTTAAACATTTCTCAATTGTTTTATTCCCATTATTTTTAAGGATAAAAAAATGTACAGTTTTCAAATTTTAAATATTGTCAAATGTTTATTATTTTACTATTAGTTTGGTTAGCGTGTCAAATTTGCCAACTATTAATCTAAATAATTTTAGAATTTGAGTAAAAAGAAAAAATTAACATTCTGTCATTCAAATATAAATTTTTAACAACTTCATAAAATTCTTTTCTGAAATTACTTATAAAAAAGTTAAAATAAATTTATTATTTTTAGATCTCTTTGTTTTGTGCACTCTAAAATTAAATTAAAATGATCTAATTTGATTGAATAAAAATATTACAAAATGCTTATGTCATTTGAGAAAAATACAATCTTGTATTTGAAACAATTTAATGTATTTCTTGTTTATGTTAGTTTTATGACTAAGATATATTTTACTATGATTATGAGCATATCATGTTGATATCATAATTATATTTTCATGATGAAAAAATTCCTTATTTAACAATGCTCTAGCAATGACAAATTCTCTGAAAGTCCAGGTTTGATTAAAAACTAGATTTTCTCTAATGTTTAAAGAATTTTCTGGACAGTTTGGATTTTAACAACTATATCAGTATTCACTGAATGAAACTCGGTGAACTTACTTAAATTTAGCTTTCAAATTATACTTGTTTTGTTTTTTTACTTGTTGAGAGTTTATTAATCAAACATTGAGTGTAAGATACCAAAGTTACATTCATAAGTAAAAACTGAAATATAATTATTGCCAAATTATTTTATTTCTGGTTATTCTATAATAAAAATTGACATTCTTAAGACACTTCATTCTTACTCAACTAGGAATAAATTCATTTTATTATTGTTATTATTATTTATTTATTTATTTATTATTTTTTTTTGTCTAATTTTGTACACTTTCTAGGCTGAAGTCCAGATTTGATAAAAATTTTTTTAATTTATGTTGTTTAACACTAAAACTACCGAAAGGGGTCATTTGACCCATTTTCCCATTAATTTTGCTGAATAAAAAAAATCCCCAGTATGTTTAGTGTTTATTTATGACAACTTGATTAAAGAAAATATTTTCATATTTTATTACATGTTAAATAATAATTTACAAGCAAATAAATTAATTAGCATGTAATGAATTATTCAACAATAAAATAAATTAATTTTTTTATTTTTAATGATTTTGGTATTATTATATGGATATTTTTAAATGAAAAATGTTTTCTTAAATTAAATGCAATTTTAATGTAGTGATTCACACTAAAAATAAATTTCAATTAGAATATCTCAAGATTATATATCTTTTTCAATGAATACAATTTATAAAAACAATGACTAATTATAAAAATTACCAGTCATAAAAAGAATTATTTTAAAACTATAATTTAATATGTTACTTTTTAAGTTGCTTCTGATGAAAAATTTTAAAACAGAATGCCATTTTTGGTTGTTTTAAATGCATTTATTAATTATTTTTATATTCTCATTCACCTATAAATAGTTTATTTTATTGCATTTTATGCATTATAATTTTATACCTAATTTGTAGAAGAATACTTTTTTTATTTATATAAAAATATTTTTGTTTTATTTTCTTAAGATAAGCTGATCATACAATGTAAATATTTTGTTTGAAAAGTCTTTTATGATACGTCATTCATGATATGAGAGGCACTTTATTTTATTTAAAGAATTGATTAGTTACTAGCTTTGACTTGAAGTATTATTGAAAAAAGTATGCAAAGTTTAAAAAAAAAAAAAAAAAAAAAAAAAAATAGAGAGGAATGCAATGATAACAGTGTAGAAACAACTTAAGAGGATGTGAAGTATTCTTTCCAATAATTCTAATTTTGTTCAGTTTGTATATTTAATCAATTAAATGACAAATTATTATACTAAATGATTACATATATGAAATAAAAATGATTGAAATAATAAAAACCAATTCCTTATGAATACTTTTAATGAAATTAAATGCACTTTAATATTCTCTTATTATACCAGCTATTATATACATGTGTATGTATGCATGCATGTTTTTTACAACTATTCTTATAACTTTAAATTTGATAAAAGTAAAATAATTTTAAACTTTTTAGAAGAAGACATAAAAAAGAAATGGAAGAATTTGAGGTCTACTTTTGGTCGTGAACTGAAAAAAACTTTGAATAGTTTAACTGAATCAGAAAATGCAGAAACTTACAGATCCAAGTGGTTACATTTTAAGGACCTTCAATTTCTAAAAGATGAAGCTCTTACTGAAATGGGCTTAATTTCAGTGGTTGAAGGGGTAACTATTTTTTTTTATAAATTTGAAGAAATATTTTGTTATTATATTTTTTAATGATAAATTTTGTTCCATTTTGAAGATGGATTGCAGTGATATGGAAAATTCAGTAAGCGCATTTAAAGAAGATTGCAATTTAACTTCATCTTCAGTACTATCTAGAACTCCTGATAGAAGTAAATATGTAAGCCCAACAATACTGCAATTGACTAGTGCCAAAGTACCAAGTACAACTTTGAAAAATACCCGGCAGACTGATAGCATTGATGACTTTTTATCTTATGTCGGTAAATCGTTACGCAAACTCCCAGAATTCAATGTTCAAAGATGTATATTAAAGATGCAGAATGCATTGTTTGAAGAATTTGAAGCTGTTGAAAACTCTCAATGAGTAATTGTATTTTATATGTATATTTCTTCCATTGCAACATTGCTGCCTTGGAGTATATCTTTTTTATAATTTTTAATCTATGTGATGTTTTTTTATTAAAGACAATCTAATAAAAAAGTGTGAAACTTAACCATGATTATTTGATGTAAATGTATATAAATATTTGTAAAATATTTTAGTTAAAAGTTGTTTTTCATTATGTCATGAGAAAAAGTACTTAGTATTTTAAAAAATAAAGAAAGTTAATTTAGACTTCTATTCTTTACATCATTATCATTTAGGATGTCTAAACATCCAAGAAATCACTGATGAGAAAGTCAACAAAAAAATTTGAAAAATTTTTATTTTTAAAGTTAAATATATATGTATATTTGCTGATATTCCATAACATAGCTTTAAGATCTGTTCTGTTTCATGAATTTTTTATTCTCAAAATAAAATATAGTAGTCTATTTCTTACTTCTTTTTTATTATTTTAACTGATCACATACATTAGACTTAAAAAAACAGTATATTTCTTTATCATTTGTATTATCTATTATATGTATATCATAATGAGAAATAATTGTTAAAGTTTTATTTTGTAAAAAAATAATTCCATAAACATACTTAAAAATTTAAGTTTAGAATCCAGATCTAACATTTGTATTTAATAATCCATCACTCATTTGTTAGCTCAAGGGACTGAAGTAAATATAAATTTTTATTTACATTTGTTCTATGAATTTCATTTATAATTTTTAAATATATAAATATGTTTAATGCCTATATTTATTCATTCATCTTTTATATGTTGGCTCAGTGACCAAAATAAATTTAGCTTTTTCATTATAAGCCAAATTGAAATTCAGTGTTCTATGAAATCAATTCAAAGTTTGAAAATAGTATTTAACTTGTAAAGTACATTAGGAATTTCATTTAATAAACCAATTTGAATTAAAATCGAAAGAGTAAAAGAACAAAATATGTGATTTCATTGCTACTTTATTATATTTATGATAAGTCAAATATTGAATTTATATAATAATGGTAAATAATATAGGTTTATTGCATATTTTTATAATGTTTTAATTTTTAAACTTGTTGCAAATATATTGCATAAATTATCTATAATTCTCATGTAAGGAAGCATGAAGTCATTGTCATAAAGAACATGTGAGCACAAGAAATATTATTAAAGTTTTACTACTTTTTTAATAAATAAAACAATTAAAGTTAATTAATTGTTTTATTTATTAAAAAAGTAGTATTAAAGTGAATATTTTTATATACATAAAGAATTGTTTTTAATGATTAATATGTATGTATATATATTTAAAATCATGTGTAACATTATTTTTCAATATTTCTAATGATACCTAAAATAAAGCTGACACATAACTGAGAAGTATTGTAAATGAAATTTGTAATCTTTAATTAGAATATTGCGTTATAAAATTGTTATATTTAAGTATAATATAATTTCAATATTTTTTCAAAATTCATCTTATTAATATTTTTAGTTAACGTAATTTGTGATAAAAAATAAAATTTAAATTCTAGTTGCAATCAATGTCTTTTGACTATGCTATTGACTTCTAATTGTGTATTTTCTAAACATTCTTTAAGTTACAATAAAATGTACTTAATACACTTGATTTTCAGTAAAATTTTTGATCAAGTGAATTTATTGCATTGATTATAAAAGAATTCATTTGTGAAAAATTTACAAAAAATTCACAAATTTTACTTATGAAATTTTTTTATTAAGAATTTCAAATTGTGAAAGTAGCTAGAATCATTTTAATTTCTTGTTTTAAGTATGGATGATCAAAATTTATGGAAATAGTTAGCTTATTTCAGTTAAATTAACAACGTATTTAATTCTAAATATATTAAGTTCCAGCAATTAAAACAGTTTTGCAATAATTTTCACTATGAAAATAAAATTTAACTGTGAAACATTTTAAGTTTTTTATATTTCACTTTTAGTATGTATTTGCCGTATTAGATATTACAATAAAGGACTATTTTACTGTTCAATTAATTGTTCAAAATTTTAAAAAAATGTTGTAAATTGTTAAGACCCCTGTATAAATTTACTATGTAAATAATGTTATATTTGTATGTACACACTTTCAGTAATTTAAGGCTAAAATAAAGTTTTATTAAAAAACTGAATTCAGTTATTGCTTGATATTTCATAGCATCAATATTTAAACTTTGAAAATAATATAATCCACAATCTAAAGAAACATTTATTTTAATTTGTTCATTCTAACACTAAGTTCTACCTCACTGCTTTTGATTTTACTGCCTAATAAAATTAGTTTTAAAAATATTAATTTTGTTATAAGTAAATATTTTTCAAATAGGACTTCAGTAAAAATAGCATAGAATCATTTGAATTTCAAATTCTATCACATATGGAATGGAATGGAATTATAAACTTCTAGTTTATAACTCCATTCTTAGGATTAAATAATTTTCTTCTTAGGATTAAATATTCTTCTTCTTAGGATTAAATATTCTTCTTTCTAGGATTAAATAATTTTTTTAACAATTAGTTGAACAAAATATAATTAAGGAATGTAAAAAAATCTTTGACAGTTTAAAAATATGTGGAAAAAATGTTTGAATGTTTTTTGTTATTTTTCTGTCTTATAGTTTAAGGCCTATCTTTATTATTATCTTATGATCTAGCAGCAGTCTAGACCAAGTCCATGAATCTTCAAAAAATTATAAACAAAAAGGTGATTAAAAAGGTTGACCCTTCCAAGCCCTGCACTGTTCAATGTGTGATCAAGAGAGGACTTGCAGTTGGTGCACTTCATGTGTCTTTTGCTCCTGATCTAAATAGACCTGATGTGCCCACTTTCAAACCTACTAATGGTGGATTGAATGATTATCAGCATTGATGGTAAGAGCACTATCTGATGCCTGCCTATTATACCAGGGGTGATTTGAATATTCTAACTTTTGATTTGAGATATTTATCCTGGTGCAGATTTCAGAGGAGATCAAAGAGTGATTTGAAGTTGTCAGACCAGCGGCTCCTTCCTTGGCCAAGAGTTCTGCAGTTTCATTTCCAAAGATTTCAATATGAGAAGGTATCCACTGAATGTACATTTCTCGCTGTTGAGAAAGTTACTTAAGAGTTAAATATTGAAATAATTGTTTTGTCTCAACTTTATTCTAATTACATGAGTGCTGCATGGCACAGCAATTATCAGATAAGATCCAGATACTTGTGGTTAATGTTACTGATTCAATAACATTGAGTGTTGCATCTATAGACAATAGTTCAGATCTAGAAACAGAGCAGAAATCTGCATTCTTAATTATAAGTGAGAAGTCAGGCTTTCATGAAAATTCTGTTATCACAATGGCTGTTGTCATCTTTACTGCCGTCAGTATAAATTGGAATATTGATTGCTGGTTTTGGTAAAAAAATAAAAAAAAACCCTGTTTCTTTCAGTAGGATGGTGTTATGTATAAAGTTCAGAACTTTACATATCAATGCGTTTAAATTACATAAGATAGGGCAGTTCTAATAGAATACACTTTTCTTACATTTAATTGTTGGATTTTTATTATCTTTAGAGTTAAAACATTTTATTTTAATGTTGAAACTTTTAAAGTATTAAATATTAGAAATTACAATAACATATTTAGAAAAACATTTTTGTAGAATATGACACATTAATGTGTTTGAATAATGTGGAGTAAAGGAGTTTATTGAATACACTTTCCATATAATTTAATTTTGGATTTTTAATATCTTTTTTTATAATTGAAAGAAAAATATAGAAAATGAAACGAATTCTGTAAATATGTTTAAGCTTTTGTATATGTTGATTGCATTGTATTGTGATTAGTTTATTGTGAAAAATTGACTGCATTTTTAAAATTTACTGTGTATAATAGTTTTGAAAAGTTATTATGCATATAACATGATCATTGATGTATGATATAAAACATTTCAATTTTTCCCAATAAGAAATACAGAATATGAATCTTTTATAAAATGATGCAAAACTAATTTTTAATTTAGCATACATTTTACAATTTCATCAAATAAATGTCCTTAAGTGGAGCGCTTATACAACTTTTGTATTTATTAAATATTTTGGTTCCATGTAATGGTTTAAAAAGATTTATATGTAGCTTGATAAAAATAAATTTTATAGTGTAAAATTTAAGGTATGCTTTTCATGCAAATCAAAGAAAATCATAATTATTTATATTTATGCATATACATGTAAATAAGTGCATATAAATAGGAGATCATTCTTATTTATGTATATTCATTTCAGTGCTGTACACTGGATTGAATATATGCAATGAATTTTATGAATATCCAAATTTTAAAAGGCCAAAACCTCTAGATTTTATGCTGTATATTAGGCATTTAATAACTTTTATTTTAAGATCCTTATAAATAGAAGTATCCGTTGAAAATATTTAGTAAATTTAATGTAAAGGCTGCATTAAAAACTTGATTCCACAAAATATATTGAACAAAGTTTGTTGAAAATTAGATGTTTGTCATATGTAAGATTTTTAAACGAAAAGTTTTTAATTGATAAAAATATATTAAACGACATTTTAACATTTGTTTTTAAATGCATAATATGAAAGTTTTTGAAACTGTTTAAAAAGTTGAAGTTTAATTTATACTGAGCTTGTATTTCGTGTTAGAAAGGAAATAATATTAGGTTGGGGAAAAAGAAATCCATTAATTTTACGTGAACTTTATGTAACTTCTTTTGGATTCACTTTGTAAAAAGCGTTAAAACAGCTTTCATGTAGATTTTTAGGTCTTGTGCATTACGACTGCTGACATGCGGTTAACTTCGATCATTTTTGATATTTTATAGACATTTTCGACGATGCTGTATCCACATGCGAGGTGCATCTCTAACATCAAAAATACCCGAACGGAATCGACGAAACAAAAATTGTACGTAACTGGTTGTTACAGTCTTATATAGGATGATAAACACCTTTCACAATTTTAGCCACCCGCATTTCGCATTAGCATTTTCGCCATTACAAGAGGAAAACGAAAATGTATCGAATTTTCTGTTTGCTGTCTTCCATTTTTAAAACCTTGTACTCGTAACTGAATTAATCAAACAAAAAACCGCAAGAGGATATTTTAGTGTCAAATGTCACCTTTCCAAAGAGCATAAATCTGAAATTGTTTGATAGATACCTCACGAGATATCGATTACTACAGACGTCTAACGAAAAAATAATGGATTACTTTTTCCCCAACCTAATATTTCTGATGAACGCATTTATAATATATGCACTACATAAAGTAGTAATTACTACTGTCAAGATTCTTAACCTATAACTGGACAAAAAAACAGTTCTTATATAAAAATTTATAGGTTAATGATTTAAAAAATGTAGGATCTTTGATTATAATTAGTATTTATATATCTATGATTTTCTTTTATCATATTTTTATTTTTCTTTAAATTTTTAAAACATGAGGATAATTGAAGAAAAGCAATCCAGATAATTTAAAGAAGATTTAGAAATAGACACAAATTTCAAACTGCTGATAAAGAAAAGAGTTAAAAGATTTTTTTTTTTTTTTTTTTTTTAAAATGAACATTATATTGATAAAACGGATTTACATGGAGGCAAATGATATAGAATGTACTCGTCTATAGTGTTTTTCTTTTAGGTAGAAAACTTGCATATTCAATATTGACTCTTGCAAAGTTGAAAATAGTAATATCAATAATTAAAGTGTTGATAATTTTAATATATGTAATACAGCTTTTTGAAACGCTTTCATGTTTAATGGAAAAGTCTAGGAAGCATACTATTTTATAGTAAAAGTATATATCTCATAGAAAAGAAATTCACTCATTTGTTGAAAAGTTGATAATTCTCTCATATAAAATTATTTGGATTAAACATTGAAAAATGCAATGAGAAAATTTTGAAATATTACTCTTTTGTTGTATCAATGATATTTGCTTAGAATATTTTTTGATAAACTGACATACATAATTTTCAGTTCAAGTAAATCAGTCAACAAATTTAAATAATAAATATTGTGTTTTAAAAGTTGCAAGATTTGTTAATGTGGTAAATTTGTCAATGTTTGGTTTCTTGTAAAATTACTTACTTGAGATAATCAGAGGAAAAACATTAATATTTTATACTGAGCAAAAATAAAAATATTTTCTGAAAAATTGTACTTGCATTTTGTTTGAATAGTGGTGATTCCACAATTTTGTAAGTATTTTTATACCTTGTTATTTTCGCACATTGTTTTTTTTAAAGAAATTCTTGATACACCAGCATTTCTTGGTTAATGAACTATAAAAAGTATTTGATGTTAAAATAAAAAACGTTTTTAAAAAAAAATAATTTTAATTGAGAATTTTTAATAAACTTTATAAAAAAAACATTTATTAAGAGCACACAAGTTTAGTTATTCTTTGATTTCGATAGTTGAGTTGTGGTGGAAGAGGGTTATAGAGTTAATAAATATGCGTATTTATTTTCTTAAAACGACAGAAAAACTTTTAGAATGAAATGTGGGTGCAAATAATAGCGTATATACATTTTTTTTCTAAAGGATGGCATCCAAAAGCAAGTAAGTACATTAGCCCATTAGCCACAACAAGGCCGGTAATTGGTACTCATTTTATCTTTACCCGGTGGACACCTGTGAACCAAGTCACGGAGGTACGACTAGCACCACCCACGTCACACCAGCACAAAACCTGTTTATAGGGCGGGCGACATGCATCCATCATCTGAGGAAAGGACAAGAAATACAGAGAGAGAAAGAGAAAGTACATCCATTCCCGATCCGGGAGTCGAACCCAGGTCCTCCCTATCCGTAATCAGTTACGCTAACTACTAGACAGGTTGGGCGGCATAATAGCTTATATAATAAACATTTTTTATCACTTGTATCACAACTGAGTACGTTACAGTTAAACATCGGTAAAAATATGTAATTTCACATCTATAAAATTCTTAAACCTAAAAAATTTATAATCTTTTGGAAAAATGTGAAAGTGAATATTAGTTTTCTTGAATATAATTGTGATGTATTCGTATATTTTGTGGGGGTAAAAAAATAAAAATGGAACTTAACAAATTTTGTTTTATGGTATTTTTAAATGAAGTGTCGAAGAAAATCACTTTTTTCCATTCTTGTCAACAGGTTGTGGAATCTGTTCTTCCATACTTCAATCAATCCCTAGAATCTAATTTTATAAATAAAACTGATTCACCAATTGGGTGGTTCATTGAAAAAAAGGTTTAAAGGCACTATTTTGGACAAATTCTGTTAGATTACCGTTGAAAGAATATCTAACAGTTCATTAGAAAGCAATTAATATATTGCTGGCCATTAAAATAGCAATAACGTGAAAAAAATGAAATTTAAAAATATATTAGGTTGGGGAAAAAGTAATCCATTATTTTTTCGGTAGACGTCTGTAATGATCGATATCTCGTGAGGTATCTATCAAACAATTTCAGATTTATGCTCGTTGGAAAGGTGACATTTGACACTAAAATATCCTCTTGCGGTTTTTTGTTTGATTAATTCAGTTACGAGTACAAGGTTTTAAAAATGGAAGACAGCAAACAGAAAATTCGATACATTTTCGTTTTTCTTTTGTAACGGCGAAAAAGATATCCAGGTGGCTAAAATTGTGAAAGGTGTTTATCGCCCTATATAAGACTGTAACAACCAGTTACGTACAATTTTGGTTTCGTCGATTCCGTTCGGGTATTTTTGATGTTAGAGATGCATCTCGCATGTGGATACAGCATCGTCGAAAATGTCTATAAAATATCAGATATGATCGAAGTTAACCGCATGTCAGCAGTCGTAACGCGCAAGACCTAAAAATCTACATGAAAGCTGTTTTAGACCTTTTTACAAAGTGAATCCAAAAGAAATTACATAAAGTTCACGTAAAAATAATGGATTTCTTTTTCCCCAACCTAATATTATCTGTTAACAGTATGGCATGAGGACAAAATATTTAATTTGCAAGCAATTTGGTGGCCGTGGGGCACAGAACTGCGAAATTAGAGGAAGCAAATTCAATCCAGCCAAAATGTACCTCATTCAGTTAGGTATGGAGTCGGAATCGCGCTTGGAATGCAAGTACGGACAACTTATTCCATGCTGCTACAAGTCCATGGTAAGTGGAGAAGTTTGAAAAATAATGTCTCTCAAAGGTCCATGATGAATAGGTGTTTTTAGTTGATGAGAGGTCTAAAGAGCGTGCTGACCTGGATAATTGTCGATTACTTTGTGTATCGAGGAAGATTAGAACATGACGTGCAGTATATGAACTTGCGTTATTTTGCTTGAAAAAGCTGTTTCGATGGGATTGAATATAGGGTGTAAGTACTGGCCTTAAGATGTTAAAAACGTTCCTTCAAATTATCATTAATTTGAACTATCGATATGCGAATTGTGTACCCAATGGTTACTGACATCAATTTTATGACCTATATGATTATATCGATTGCAACCAGCATTCCAGACATGTCTGCAATCACCAAAAAACTGCACGCAAAACTTGGACTTGTCTAAAAAGACGACATGAGATTATTCTTATATCCAGGGCACGTTAATTAGGGTTTAACTCTATATTGCATTGTCAAAGAAAGTCTAAAAAATGGTCACTATGTCCCAAACGTCGTCCCACAATTTCACCATGATATAGTGGTAGGACAGTGTTCTTCGGAGCAAAAGGCCTTGAACTCGATTCCAGCGATTGTTGCACAGAAGAGATGGATGTTGTGATGGTGCCTATTCGTCTGTCGTGTTAGGTACTTGTAGAGTTTTCTAGGTTTCCTTCCTTAAGACACGTGAATACGGCTCACTATCTATGAAAAGCCCTCTTAGAAGGTAATCAATGAAATAGATATTAACATTTCTTATACCGAACTTAGGCCTTTAGACTATCCTTTACGTGTTCTTAAAAAGTCAACACACAGAAAAGATTCACACTAGTTTATCTTTTTACCACTTAGTTACCACTTTTCATAGCGAAAAGTTTCGGTTTCAATCCCTGCCACTGTTTAACAAATGCAAATGGATGCTGTATTTCTGCGTTCTGATTGCCTGTTTGGGTAAGTACATGTAGCTTTTTTGGTTTTCCCCCCTCTTTTGAGACACATGACGATACGGTTTATTATCTCGGAGAAGTTCTTCTGGAAGACACAATTGCGAAGTTGATATTAAAATGCTATACAACAGCCTTAGGCTGTTTTCTATACAGTATCTAAATATAAACGTTATCGTACTGTATGGATGGAAATTAAAAATGTTGCAAACAATCCATTTTATGGCTAGTGGTTGTTGATGTGGTTGTATGGCTTCGCAAGACTGATCGCTCAATACATCTGTCCTCTTGACTGTTAGTCATTAGGGGATGTTGAGATCTCATTTGCCTTACAGTATGCTCCATCCTTGTTAATTAATCGATTCCATATTCACATGACATGGTTAAATATCGATCAGTACGAGTGGTAATATTATGAAACGATCACACTCTTAATAGGCAACGATATTAACTCTATCGAATTTCAATACTTTTTGTTGAGCGCATTTCTTGTTATTCGAGCCATATCATGATATTCTGAGAAAACTTCTACTTTGCAAAGTGGTTTCCGAATGAGAAATCCATTATATAAAATTTCTTATTTATGTACTGCTTCTTGTTATTTGGTCATTATCATTTTAACGTATATTTCAAATACGTTAATATGATAATGATTTGCATAATGCAGTTTCTTTCTTTTTCGTGATTTTGACGTTCATAAGATCATTTCGTCTTGATCAACAATTTTTATAACCAGCAGTATATTCTCTATTTTATACGTGTGTAAATTAGTATTTCTTATTTAACTAGTATTTTTTTTTTGTTTCTAATGGCCGGCATTCTTGAGGAAGTATAGTACATTAGCTGCAACAAGGCCGGAAATTGCTATTCATTTTCTCGTATATATATATATATATATATATATATCAAAAATCAATCTTGGAACTCAGCATTTATAAACTAAAAAGCAGAAATTTTTCAAGAATATTTGTAATAAAGTATTACACTAAAATTGTTTATTTACTTAATTTTAATAAGAATTGCAAACCAATTAATATAATTGTATTTTTAAAAAAAATTATTAGAAGATACAATTAACTAAATTTAAATGCATTTTTATTGTTTTAAAATAAACATCCTAAATCATAACGATTTTTATTTTTATTAATAATTATCATTAAAAATATTTACAGAGATAATAAAGGTTGGAACATGATCACGAGGGTTCTTTAAAGTGGGAAAAGGTTTTGAAATTTTTCATTTGAAGTTTTTTTATAACGATTTTATTATTAAATAGTGTTTTTGATACTTAAAGGAAAAAAAAGCTAAATTTTAAAATCATTTGAATACTAATTATGTGTTTAGAAATGAAGAATTATAAAGATATCAAATAGAGTTTTATAAGGTAATGAATATGAGTGTAAAATTGTATCATTATCTAGGAATAGAATTACTAAAATATAGCAAGTGTTCGTAAGGAAGAGAAGGTAGACATTTAAAAATTATTGATTCTTCTCAAATTTAAAATTTCGAATCTTCCTTTGAATGTTTTTACTCAAAACTTTAATAAGAATATGGGTTTGGAAACATGCTTAAAATAAATTAATATATTTCGCATAATATTTTAAATAAATTTTTTTAGACTTTTTAAGCAAAAATTGTCATTGAATCGAAGTTTAGCCCATCAGAGTGCTTGTACATGTATGTGATAAAAATTGAATAGTTTTATTAGTAGTGTCTTGAAATCAACTTCATCCGTTCAATTTTGGTAAATATTATTGGTCATAATTTGATGTTAATGAAAGTATTTGAAACATTACTAAGAGCTCGTAATTATCCTTTAATATGAAAAACTACTAATAAATTATTTTATGTTTAAAATTATTATTTATAAAATATTTAAAAATCCAAATGATAAAATTAATTAATCTCTTAAGTGGAATTACATTTAATTCTAAATTTTATTCCATATATATATAAATTTGTTTAGAAAATTTATAAGCATTTTTTATCCATTTATTTATTTCTTGTTTTTTGAATGAATTTTTCATTTTGCATTTTTATTAAGATTCTAAATGCTAACAACATAAATCTTATTATTTTATTTTGTATTTATATTCTTCCATAAAAAGTTCTAAAAATTTAAGATTTGCGATAATTTTTTTATTTTTCAAATATTTTAAATAAAATATCTTAAAACAGATTTTTGAATTCGATGGTTTATTTTAAGAAATCATCGAAGAAATAAGTTATATATATCTATTAGGCAGTAATCCTTCAAGTATTTGCAAAAATTTAGGATTAAAAATTCTTAAGAAATTTTGAAATATTTGTATTACTATAGGGGGATAGTTAAAATATCGGTCAAAATTTAACAAAGTATAATTCTTATCATACGAAAAATTTAATATTTGATTTCTAAATTAGATTTTAGAAGAAAATGGAGATAAAATCTCATTTCCTAAACTTTAGTTTTCAAATTATAATTTATTCTTCATGTTTTCATATTTTTGTTCGGTAAAATATCTAATCTTTTTACTATTTTTTTTTTATCATATTTGTTGTATTAGTATTTAATTAAACGAGATGAAAAGTAATCACAAGCTCATTGGAACGCAGTACCTATAAATTTAAAAATGTTTTATTTTGAAATCTGTGTTTAATAATATCATAGCTGAAATATAAATTTTAATTATGAATATCTTTAATAAAAAAAAAATTCTATTACATGTTTTTAATATAATAGAGAACACACTTTAGATTGAATCTCCATTTTTTTCCAAGTTGAAAATTAATTAGGAATTCTAAATCTAAATCCCCTGGTCACGTTTACTTAGAATATATTCAATTGAGAAAAAGAAAAAAAAATTATGATCGCACTAAATTAGCCGAGACGATAAGAAGGAAATAAAAACACACACATTCTCTTTTCATTTCTTTGAAATATATCTTGAAAAAGAAAAATTCCTTGAAGTGCGAATCTTTGAGCGAACTATTCTAAACAAACTTTTAATTCTGAAAGAACAAACGTCTCCATTATTTCCATACCCCACGCACATTGAGGAAAAAAAAAAAAAAATGCTTCAAAGCTTTCGCTCAGAAATACCATTTTTAATGATGTTACATTAACTTTTACCTTTGCCAAAAAGAAACCGGTTTACCTGGTTCCACTTTGTAGAGACACGTCATCGAAGGTTACAGCAGTTCGCAGAGTTTATTTCGAAAGTCCTCGACTTCAGTTGCCATCATCTGAGTTCCTTTATTTCAGCAACAAATATAGCTTGAACTCTCTTATATCCTCAACTAAAACTATCATTATGGGTAAGTTATAAATTTGATAATATTCTCTTTTGCATGTAAGTTTAAATGTATTTGAAATATGGAGAATACTTAATTTTCATCCGATTACATCATTTCGAAACCGCCATTGTTTTAGTCCAGTTTTTTTTTTTAATGCAGAGGCGGTAGTTAGATTTAATTATTTTAGTGCGATCTGATTTTATCAACGAAATTAATGTACTTAAAGCTTAATGACAAACTATTGAACATAGATTTATTCCATTGTTAAATCAATAATAAAAAAGATGTTAATTTAAATAAAGAAAAATAAATGAAAATAATTAAAATGATATTTTTTTTTATTATGAAACAAAAACGTTTATTTTTATTACTTCTTATTTTTTTATATTTCCCTTTATAAAAATAATATTCCTGTATAAGAATCAGGATTAATTCTAATTTTAGTATGCGGTTTATTAATTATGTAATTAATTATATCTTATCATGTATTTTAAAATTTTATTAGTTGAAAAGATAAATAATCGATATTTTTTTTAAGTCATTGAATAAGTTGTAATAAATGTATTCACCTTTTTCTTATTATAAGAAACATCGTTATTTAAAATTTTCAAAAAAGAACTAGGAAGAGATATATAATTTATTTCTGAAAAGCAATTTCTTTCTTTGTCTAGAAAGTGATTTGAATTTTTAAGAGAACAAAAATAATTCTTTCTTAGTCTTCTTGTATTAATACTTTTATTATTAAGCAAGATTTTATATTAAATTTTTTTAAGGAATTCTCTCAATGAAAAATATTTTTGCTATTTAAAGGAAGCTTGTTCAAGGAAATGAATAATTATATATTTATTTTAGATATCAAATTTATAATATATTGGTTGTGCATTTTAAATACTTTTTAGGATTTTCTAAATAACCGTTTACCTTTTTTAATTAATTTTATTTAATGAATTGCCGGTTTTAAATACTATGAGTTTCTTTCTATGCAAAGTAAATGTATTTAAGAAATTAAATTACTCTTTACTGACAATTTTTTTTACTTGTAATAGAAAGGTGGTTTTTTATGTATTTCCTAATTATTAAACCTTTTTTTTATAAAGTTATTAAAATATTCATAAATTAATAAAAAGAAATTTTATAGTTTTGAGGGAATAAAGTTACCCTTAACATGTTAATAATCGATATATATATATATCATTTCATTGTTTTATTTCTATTCTTAAAAATGTTATTTTCCTGGACGAAATATTCGTGTGAAAAATCAGCTACGAATAAATTAGTTTTAATTTGTGGCTGTATATGAAATTAATTGAAAGAACTCAAACTGTTAATGTAAATTTATCAGAAATATTCTTCTATCTCGATGAGCGTTTTTTTAAATAATAAATTATCACTATTTTAAATAAAAGTATTATGTAAAATATTTTTGTAAAATTTTAAATGAAGTAATTTAATTTTATTTCAAATTTAATAAACATTTTAAAATTAAAAAACACGTATAAAAATTGTCTAACAACATTTTAAATATCGTTGTTAAATAACCGTCAGTTCAGGAAAAATTGATTTTCACAAAATACTTATATGATTTCAGAAAAATAATTCATAGAAATTTTTTTAAGTTTCTTAATTAGCTTATGACTTTTTTTTAGTTTTAAACAGCTTTTATTTACAATTAATAATTGTGTATTTATATCACAAAAAAAAAAAAAAATCTAAACTTTGTTAATTTTGCTACTTTTTGCTATTTTACATTATAATGAACTTGTTAAAAGAAATTAAAAATGTTTTTTCTGAATAAAAAAAGAAAAAAAATATATACTGTTTAAAAAAAATATAAAATAATTTAAAAAAATGCGTCGCCCTCGTAGACCAAACGAACTTTTCAGTTTCCGGTGTTATTCTCTTATTGTACATTCTATTCTTTGAAGGATTTCGAAAATTTACTTCCGTATATTGAGTACAAGTGTTAGGAGTTTTACAATTTAAGGAAAACCAATTATTTTAAACTTAATATTCTTTAATTTTGGCTCATTTTCTATCCTTGTGGTAAATAATGCAATTTATTTTACTTTAGAAATTTTCAATAAGTTAGTGATAAGTTCTTGATTAGAATAGAATTGCTTCGAAATTGGTATGTATGCATGAATTCCGGTGTTATCTTGTTGATAAATCCATTCTTCACTTCTAATGATTATGTTCAAAGAAGCAAAAAATTTTTAACTGATTTATTTGCTAAGTAATAAAGTTTTGCTGACTCTTAGTAAAAAATCGAATCCGCCAAATATGCTTTACTTTATTGCCGGCAAAATTCTTTACTAATACTTCACTTTATTGCAAAACAATTTCGGTAGTTAGCTCAACCAACCAAAGAATCTTTATCCAACATTTTATCTACACCGAAAACATGAAATTGATCTATTTATTACCTAACTCAAGTTTTTGTTTTGCAAGTATTTCTATTATTAATAAAATAATTTGATTATTTTTTAAATTTTCTGGTATGTTTCAATATATTCAATGGAAATTATTTTACATAAATTCTTAAATTAATTATTACAATATATAAAAATTAATGTGTAACAAATATATAAAATATAATTTATATAAACATAATTATATTACTTAATATGTTTATAAAATTTAATTTTTTCAGTTTTTATTTGAAATATTAACTGCTAGTGTTGTTTATTTTAGAGCAATCTAATACATGTTCATATATCTATCTATCTATCTATCTATCTATCTATCTATCTATCTATATATATATATATATATATATATATATATATATATATATATATATATATATATATATAACACGTGGTTTGTTGTTTCATCGAGACAAATTAAATTAAATTATTTAATTAACTAAACAAATCTAAAATTAATTATTCGGAAATAGTTTTATTTGAAGATTTGATTATTAAAATTATTATAAAAGGGATCACATATTTAATGAATAATTATTTTATTAGATAAATGATTTTTATAAAGAGCTTTTTAATTTAAATTTGAGAGAAGAGTTGTAATTTTACAATTGAAAAAATTAAAAAAAAACTTCTATTTTATTTATTGCTTATAAATTAACACAATGTCTTTTAACATTTTTATGTATTGTGCAAAGCAGGAACAATGACCTATTTTTTTTTTCAAGGAAACTGTGTAAAACTTTTAAGAATGCCTAATTTTTTAATATTTAATTTCTGACGTTACTTCGTTAACAAATTATCAATACACTGTTGAGAAATTAGTTTAAAATTAATTTTGAATAAATTTTTAAATTTAAGCTTATTATTTAATTAAATTGCATAATTTTGGAAATGAATTTTTCGTATTATTTAGTGATTTTTTAAGATAATTGTTTAAGATTATCATGTGATTTTGCACTTGTTATAAGAAAAAATAAAATAAAATAATTTTTTTAATCAATTCTTATAGAATCTTAGAATCTTCAATTTTACTTTTGAAAATCTAGAAAATTGAAATTACCTTAAAAAAATGAAAACATTCTTTTCAAAAATAAAAAATATAAAAAAAGAAAATCTATTGAATTTACGTTTATAATTATGCTATTGATTAGTAGAACAAACCTGTCAGCTTTCTCAACCAAGGGTTTCCAGAGGAAAACATGTGCCTAGTTCACAATTTAGAAAAGTAACGATATTTAATATTTACTTAGTTTTTTTTAAATGTTTTTGTATCACGAAACAAGGTTTCACAAATGTTTATCAAAAAGCATATCGATTGAAGTATGGGATGCAAGAGAATTCCCCTTAAAAATTCTAAATAGACGCCAAAATTATCAAGCATTGAAGTCGGAAGTTTTTCCTTGACATTTTAATGCATTTTCGATCAGCGGCATATTGGGAAAATCGAAAATACGTTCATTGCAGTTGGTAAAAACAATACTTTTTAAACAATCATTGTAATCAGAATTTCCAAATGAGATATAATATATGCTTTATTTCATTTCGTATTAGTGCCAAACTTCTTGATACAAATTTCATTCCACTCCTTGCAATCATTCTTAAATTAACATCGCATAAAAAGTTTGCATACGTATAGAATATGGATTTCGTTCATGACAGAAAACTTAACTGGACTCGAATATTAAGTTAAGCTTGTTATAGGGATTGAATGCGAAAAAACTAAAGTGAAAAATCAACATGAATTACAGTAAAGTAAATAAAATCTCAACTAAATTTATGTATTTGGAAGAGTACAATTGAAGAATTAATATTCCAATGGATTAAGTAACAATTTTGTGGTTAATAACCACTTTATCGCTTGCTGATCGTGTTGATAAGAAAAAATTTGAAATAGATTTAATTTGAAAATGTATTCCTTTAAATATTTGGGGGAGGGGGGAATGACCTCTCTATATATTTTCAATTCGCAAAATACTTGCGAATTGAAAATATATAGAGAGGTTTCAACTTATTTATTACTGTAAGAGTAACAAATAAGTTGATAGTGAATTACCTTCTTGTAAAAAAATATTTCTGGCATTTTAAAAGAATTACTTATTTTACTTAATATAGATACAAATTTCATATTTATGAAGTTAGTTAAAAATTTTTATGAAAGATACTACCATTGACATGAGATGCAGAATGTCATTAGTAGTTTTTCTACATATAGAAAGATGAATAACGATATTTTCTAGTGATAAAATAAATTGGAAGAAAATATACTTTAAGTGAAAGCGTTACTATAAAATGTATGCATATTTAAATAAATTTAATTAATTTACTCAATCCTCCGAGTTAATATTGTTAATATTTGCCTCTTGGAGAAGTATAAAAATTCAGAGTAAATTTATTTGATTCTTTACTTAGACAAAACATTTTCTTTTTTGTGTTTCTTATTTTGCATTGTTTAAATCTCGTGCATTTCTCTTGAAATATGTGTTTACTTTTAAAAGAATGTTTTTCTCGCTTTTTGAATCATAACTCAAAAGATGAAAGTTTCAAGCAACAATTAGTTTGTAAACGTGTAGTTATTTCATTTCCACTTCATTTGATATAAAGCTAAGATTCTCTTTTAAGAAATCTGTGTTTTTCGTACGATGAAAGTACTTTTAACAAAACATATATTAACAAAGCATTTTTAACGTTAAGCAAAAGTATGTTTAAAAGAACAGTTTTATAATATAGTTACTGAAGAAAGACTCTTCTAAATTTTTACAAAAGCCCTGTAA
This sequence comes from Latrodectus geometricus, assembly GCA_026290005.1. Taxonomy (NCBI): domain Eukaryota; kingdom Metazoa; phylum Arthropoda; class Arachnida; order Araneae; family Theridiidae; genus Latrodectus; species Latrodectus geometricus. The sequence continues at coordinate 59,928 of JAPDSC010078867.1, read as the reverse complement.
ATAAAGAATATTTTTCGTTCTAAGCATTTAAGGTGCATAAGGAATTTTATTTAAAAAAATTATGCATGACTTTTAACAACTGTGGGTAATTGTATTTAAGAGTCTGGTAATTTTGTTGTTTTAAAAGTAAACTTTAAACATCCACAATTTTTTATAATTATAACTAATTTCAACATTAAAGTGGAAGGTAGAAAATATTTCTTAACCCTCACGCAAATGTTGCCACGATTCTTAGAGAAAATTAAATTATTGAAAAGATCCAAACGTTATTTTTATATACAATTCTTGTTTCTAATTGAACATTCTTAATAATCAAATGTTTTCAACGTAAGTTAAATGTTCGATTTTTAAATCTCTTATGTATTTATTGAAATTTGAAAGATATTTGTTTTAAAATTTTAATCATAAGCGTATTTATTATTTGTAACTTTTTCATAAAACAAAAGAATTTCTTTTCTTTTCTTTTTTTTTTTCTTTGAAATCCTAATGCGATATTTATTTTATAGATGCATTATATTATAATTTAAATTACTAAAAATTAAAAAACTCATCAAGAAATCTGAGTAGAAGAAAACTTTTTTAGGTTTTAAAATTTAAAATAGTTAAAAATTTTGAACATTTTATTTTTGAATAATTAACATGAATTATTTTTCGTGAGAAATTTATTTTTATTTAAACTTTTGTGAGATGGCTTAAATAAAACTTGTAAATATATACTTCATAGCTCATTAAAATCTAATTTAACCAATCAAATAGCTTAAGTGGTTTTATATTTAATTTAGCTAAAATTTCTCTTTAATTATATCAGAAAATTATCAGATATTTTATTCTTATAGTTTCAAATAGTTTTTTTAAAAAAATCAATGAAAATATTTTTTTTTATCTATGGAGATACTTTTATTGCATTAATAGTTTATATTTCACTATAATAATTGTGGTCAGTAAAATAAGTTCATCATAGAACATTTAAAATGCAATTGATCTTAATGACTTAGTTCAGCGATTGGCAACATGTGGCACGTGTGCCATGGTTTTCAAAAATAATTTTCTTGGCATTCTACACCTTGTAACAAAAGTAATCAGACAAAATTAAATCAATGCTTTCAATTTGCATTGAGAAGAGACAAAATGGTCTCCTCTCATTGAAAATTTATTTTGTAACATTTAAAAATGTTTTTTTAAACTATTTGATTAGAATAAAACATGAGCATAATTGGTATCAAATCCCATAGATTGATTGATTTTGCTGACACTTGTCAAATAAAGACGATTGCCAGGTTTGGCACAAGAAAAAAAATGATTTTTAGTTTTTTCATGCTGAATCTGCCATTCTTCTAGATTAAGATTAAGGATCCTTATTTTTTTGTGATCTACACCAATTTACAAAATTATAAAATTAAATCGTCTTGTCTTTTCTCATAGCAAATACTTTTTGTAAAGTAAAAAAAAAAATGTTTCTAAAAGAATTTTTTATTGGAATAAAACATAAATATAATAAGTATCCTGAATTTTATTTATTGAATGTTTTTATCCCATCACAGTTATAAGATTACCGGTGCCTAATAATATTAATAATGTTTGTTTCAGAAATACTAAACTTTAACTTCTTACATAAATATTTTAAATTATTTATGTAATTAGTAGTTTTTAAACAATTTATGTCTAAGACTTTGGAAAAATCTCTTATAAAAGCTCTTTCCTTCCTAGAAGATGGGAAAGGTGAAAATGAATTTAAAGTTTGCCTAGCTGAATTTTTAATGAAATTCAAGCTATTCTAATTTTTAGGGATGTAAATTTAGCATAGGAAATTTTCAATTTTATAAACACCATTACTGCAGACATAAATATATTAAAGATCCAAATTATTTGAGAAAAATATAAACAATTTTATCTATTAGTAACACCAATTTTCAATATAAATTTATGCAATCAATTTTTAATCTTAAACAGATAAAAATTTATCAATTGTTTTCTGTAAAGTAATAAATTTTACCTTCTAAACTTTATTTTAAATTTCAAAAAAAGAGGAAACTTTTAGAATGTTGGTTTTTTTTTTTTCAAAATTTTTGTTTTGAGTATAAAAGCTATAAAATATAATTAAAGGAAGAAATTTTGAGTTATTATGGAATAGAGATCAAAAATAGTGAAAAATAATTTATATTGTATCATTTGACTGAAAGTTAAATGCAGGTAATTAAAAATGTCAGAATGAAGCTTCATCTCTTAGAAATAATTGATAAAATCATTTTATTTGGGTAATCTTAATTAATAATAATTTTTTTCTTTTCCGATTACAATTATTTTTATAATAGTCATCAAGTTCGATAAACGCATAAAATCATTCATAAAGGAGATTAATGAATTGATGTTTCACAGATATTTTCCTCAAAATTCAATTAAGTCACGAGACTCAAAAGATGCAAGTGAATTCGATGTTGTGGATAAACGCGTAAGAAATTCTCTCTCATCACTGTAAGAATCACGTGTATTTCAATTTCTAAAACGTAATCAAGCGGAAAGTGATTTCGGGAAATGCAAATAGTATTTGAAGCTGATCTGTTGCATACATGTATGTTTATTGAAATAACTGCTTTTTATTATCGATTAGATCTGTTCGTCCTTAATCGCTTTTTCACTTAAATTTGCATATTTACTAATTTTTCATGCTTTGGATAAAATTATCATAAGCATTCCGTTAATTTTAATTAATAAATTAAATTGTTCAACATTTTTAAACAAGGAATGAGATTCAATAGTGAGATTAAGAGTTAAGAATCAATAAAATTATTTTGAGATTCTTTTCAGCTTCATAAAAGTTTATATTATATTATGACAAACAAAATGTAAGTAATGTAGTTTTGCATCACAAATGCCATATTTTTAATTGCAAATTTTTGAGTGTTAAATAATTGAAATAAATGCATATTTGGTTATTTTATTTATATATTGCGCTTTCTATACAAAATTATCAAAATCCTTCTTTGGAAAAAAGCACACTTAAAATTTGATTTAACAGAATTTTGAAGCTTGTTACAGAGTTTAAGACAATTTTTTACATCATAATAATTTAAATTTGCTAATTTTTGTCTTGTTTAATTTTAGAAATAGAGACAATGTATATTGGTTAAATTAGGCTTTAGGTCCCCTACTTCGCCAACTCTCGAATTTGAAGCGCTTTTTCGCGCATGCTCATTAATTACTCTTTTGTTTAACCCTTTTCATTGGTCGCTAATTAAGTTTCACTTTGAAATAGCGGTAGAAGTTTCGCTATGGCATCTGCGGTTTTGAAAACGCGCTAAGTAGGGGACCTTAAGCACATTTTCACCAATATGTTTTTTATTTTTATGAAAGAAATTGTTATTTATAATTAGAAAGTTTTTTTTTTAGCTTATAATAATTGTTGAAACTCATTTTAAATAATAAATATAAATTCATTCTTTTTGTACTTGTTTTTAAAAATCACAAGTAAATTTATAATGTTTATGATGTTTAAATACGAAAATAATTATATAAAATTTATAAATTTTTAATTTTTCTTTCAGGTCAATTTCAACTATCTCTTCTATTTTTTGGAATGGTATGTATAGTTTTATTTTAAAATAATTTATTGAAATATTCCTAGATAACGTTTTTGAACAATAATTCTGATTTAATCGTTCTATTTGACACAGAATAATAATGTGATATTATATTTCTTCTAAACCTAATACATAAATAAAAAAGGAAAGCCAAATTTTTTCTCATAATTTTTTATTTTGTAAGTTGATTGTACGATTTTATGGAAATTAATGGTAATAAAGTTATATTATCTATTGTATATTGAGAAAAACAGTCCAACATTGCCAATTTTTTTATTGTTTCCCTGGCAGTTGATTTTTTTTTGATATGATGGTTTCAAACATAAAGCAATTAATGTCTATTCACAAGAAAATACACTTACTTTTATCATTTAACAAAAATCAATTCGCTTATTAATTACTTTTCATACTATTATAATGCGTTTTAGATACAGAAGTCAAATTGGAGTAAATTACCGAATTCCTTGAAAAAAATACATTCTGTAAGAATGAAAAATTCCAGACTTCTTTTTATACCAAATAATTATGAAAAAGCATTTTATCTCTATCTTTATGAAACGCATTATCGAAAGTATTCTTATGTAGTTCCAATTTATTCATCCTACCAAGCTGTTCGATTTAATTGTGCGCAAAATAATGGAAGTTATTCAGAAAAAAAAATGTCAATTAATTTTTGCATAGAATAAAGAAACAGTATCTTCTGATTTTTCTCCCCATAGAAATGAACCTTAATTAGTCTTTTTTCAATATCTTCACAAACGAATAAAGAATTATTTTCATTGAACTGGATTATCGCAAAGAAAAAGTTTGAATTTATTTAAATTTCACCGAATATCTATTACGAAAGCTTAATAATTTCACAGTACAGTGAGTTTTTAATTACTTTTTTTTGAAGAAGTAATAATAATCAATGAAAAAAATGGCCAGGAATTGTTTTAAGTGATTTTATAATTGCATTATTTTAAGTTCTGTAAGTGACATGCATGAAATTAAAAGCGCCTTTTGTTCCATGAGATTTCCAACAATTCCTAAAAACTTTTAATTAAGAATAAATTTAATGAACTGAATAATGAAACACCTTGATTTAAGAACTAAAAACAATTAATTCATATGGTGCGTGTTTGAATATTTTGATGTGTTTTTTACTATGAATATTCATTATGAATATTTATCAAATTAATTTATTGTTATTAAAATTTTCCAAATAAGAATTGCTTAAAAAATGTATTTTTTAAGTTTTGTGCTTTTACTTAGAATCTTTGTTAAATTAATTATTATTTACATAACTATAAATATAAAAATTTAATTAATAATTCTTTAATTTAATATAGTAAAATGGTTGCTTTATTAAATTATTTGAAATAAGAAATAAAACATTTTAGAATAATACATTTTAGATATTCTATATTTCTCTTATTAAATTATTTGAAATAAGAAATAAAACATTTTAGAACAATACATTTTAGATATTCTATATTTCTCTTATCCCTTAATATTCACATTAATTTTTATACTACGGTTAACAAATTAATACATTCTCTGACAAATATATTGCCAACAATTAAATGCTGTTTATATGTATATAAATAAGTAAATATAATTATTTTGGGGCAAATATTTGCATTAGTTTAATCTAAACTTTACAATTACCTAGTTAGATATAAGTATAGATCTAAACTATCCTTAAATATATTATTTTAAATCTGAATATCTTTAAATATATTAAAATTTAACTAAAGTTAATGAGTCACTAAGAAAAGGGATTATAACATATTTGATTTATATGCAAAGTGGATATAAATGCATATGAATATCAGCAAGTTTAAATCATTCAAAGGTATATCTGATCAACTAATAGATTTTTTTTTTATCCTGTCAAAGATTTATTTGATCACAATTGATTTTTTGATCATAGAAATTATTAAATATAATATGCAAATATCTAATCATTATTTTTTGCCATAGTTTATTTAATTAGATAAAATTTGATATAATTTAATATAGTAAATATTTATTTGGTCGCAAAATTTGATATATTGCTTAAATACATCTAAAACTCTATTCTATAAAACTTTTCGAAAGTACTTAGTAGTGAAGTTGTGTAAGAAGTAACGAAAAGTAAATTTGAACTCATATTATTTTAATATGACAAAATATAGTTTAAAATTATGCATTTATACAGTTTGTTGGACAGCTTGGTTTAAAATTCTTTTTTTTAAACAGTATGTTTAAAATGATATGAGTTGGTTTGATCATACGTCTTATTTTTATCAATTTCTTCTTTTGACAAGTGAGAATATGAAAACTTTATGATTCATTCTTATATTTAAATCAATGAAAAATTAGAAATAATAATTATCTTTAAGTATTCGCTTCAAAAAGATCATTAAAAGTTCTAGTGTTCTCACTGAAAATGTCAAAGCGAAACGCATAATAACTTGCAACAATTGTAGTTTAATAAAATTGTAGACTTATTAAATCAAGGGAAATTTCTTCAGCAATTTTTCCTTAAATTATAAAACTCTTATTATTTTAAATGTTTAATATTAATGATGCTACGAAGAGCTTATGAAATTTATTAAGATTTTCCACTGTTTAAAATTTTGGAACTCAGTTCTAAAATATCATTCAATGCTTAGTATTTTTGACTACCACTCTAAATTTATAATTTTATTGAGTGATAAATTTATTATTTGGAATGAATAATATCGATGTTCCTTAAATTTTTATTTAATTAACCATAAAGTGGTTGTTTCTTTCGTTATAGTTGAGATCATGTGTACGCCACTTTATTTTATTTATAATTGGTCTGTGAGTGAAACAAATAATCGTTTTCACCAATAATGTTGAATATACTATTTTGTCCATCCATCAAATACAAGTAAATTTGTCAGTGGGATTAATGAGCAGTTGGAAAAAAAATGTTGGCCAATATCTTAGTGGGATTGGTTATTTTATATATTATTGGAAATCTGTCTCTCTTGATACCGCTATTAAGAAATAAATACTTATTAATCATTAAATAAAGATAAAATTATTGCACGTAGCATGCAAAGCACATTAAATATTAATATTTGATTGTTTATGCTAGTAATTCATAACATCCACTTTATGGTCAGTTTAAATCGGCAAGGACGATTTAAATGTTTTTTGTTTTACTCTCTAGATTAGTTATTTAATATGTCTTTAGTTTCAAATCTTCTGCCCCTTTTGATAATATTTAATAAAATAGAATGTTAATGAAAATAAATATCCTTTAATTTCAAAAGATTTTTTATTGAAAATTAATAAGAAATAAACTTTTCCAAAAGAAAAACTTTTCTTTTGCTTCTTCAAAGGTCTTTCACCTTTACATTACAGGTTTCCGTTTTAAAGTGGTTTACCTGGAACTCAGTTGTAAACATGTATTTATAACATCAATCGTAATCCTGCTACTTGTCTTTATAGGACTTTGTTGCGATTGTTTTTCTTTTACAGTTCAAACATCTGCTTGTTTATCCAACATATCCCTCATGTAGTCATTCCTCTGTGAGAAGTGTTTGTATTTCTTTTAGTGTTTCTTAAAATAAACACGCTGACAGTCATCGAATGAAATATTTTCCAAGGGCTATCTAGCTTTTGGGGTAATCAATAATACTTCACTTCATGAAGAAATAGGAAAAAAAAAAATGAAAATAAGAAAGAAATAGTAAAAAGGATTTTCAGATATCAAAAAAGTGCATGTTACTACTTTGCCATTCGAACAGATGCATTGGAATAAAAATACATTCCGAGTTAAAAGTAAATGAAAAAATGTAATGTTTTAAAATGTAATGCTTATATTTTCTCTTAAGAACCTAATTTTTGCCACTAAATTTTCTAAAAACGTTTTTGTTAAAATATATGAGATCTAATAAAAATTAAATTGAAAATTATTTAAACTTTATAGTTGATATTTTAATAATCAGTTATATAAATTAATTTTTATTGGATTTATTATTTAATTTTTTTTCGAATGTTGAATTTCAAAAGAATATATAATTGTATCAGAACTTAACAATAGTGTTTTAGTTTTCAGTTCTTTATCATGTTATAATTATTTTTATTTATTATGAAACATTTTTTGTTAAATTTTCCTAAGGGATTAAAGTGATGACCAAATGTATTGTATGTCATTAACACCTTTTTATTAAAAGTACCAGTTTTTAACGAATTAATAAAAGTGTTGTGGATCACTTTTGATGGATGAGACCACATGGTTTGATGCCTTAAATTGTTTGTTTGATACCACAATGTTTCTTTTAACCATCTTAGACAATTGAGGCCTTGTTGATCTGATAACCATTTGCATAAGCCAAAAACTTAATCTAACAAATGTCCTCAGACCTTGTAACTTAAAATAAAAATCCATTGCTGTTTCCTAATATTATCATAACACATGCAATCATGTTTGATTGTCATAAGAAATTATCTTTTTTTATTCCAATGTTTCTGTATCACTCAAATTGAAGCAAATGGTAAAAGACATTTTGTTTCATTGGTTCAATGATGAAGGATCAGTATAAATTCCAAATTTGAAAATAGAGAAAATAATGATGAATGCCATAACTGTGCATTCTATGGAATGTTTGCATGCATTATAAGGTTAAACCGTGCAATTTGAATAATTCCCAAACAAATTTGATTTTATTACTGTCATTTTTAAATGTAGCTCATGTTTTTGTATACCACATGAATGTTTGGGTGTCAAAAATCTTCCAATAAATTTGTATATCTGATGAGTGTTCCTTTTAAATGCATTTATACTTCCTAAGACACTATAACTTAGAATAAATTTGCGTTATACTATTGTTGTTGTCTTTCCAATTGATCGACTTTGACAATGATCAAGTCGAGGAACCCGTTGGGGTCATGATGAAGTATGATATATAGCTTCAGCAGTTTCAAGAGTGAGAGTGAAGGCTAACTTTTGTCTCAAACCTGAAATGCATTTAGCTGAGCAAACGTGTGGATCTTCGTAATTTAGAAGTAGGGATCAAACAAAAGACTCCCTACTTCGCCTGACATCTCCAGAAATATCGTAACATCGATGAAATTGTTGATTATTTTGCTGTGCATCAACACGGTTGCCTCAAACTTGCAACGCATTTAGCTGAACAAGAGTGTGGGCCTTCGTAATTTAGAGGTAGAAATCAAACAAAAAAATGCAATTAAAAAGTATTTGCTTAAAATACCAAACTTATGATTTTTAATCTTAAAAGTACTGGAGTTATTCCCTCATAAACAATTTTGTAATGTCATTTTCAAGTATAGGTAGACGCTGTAGATATATTTGAGAAGCACGCAAGAAATAGAGGAACTAAATCGAAATATACATTCAGTATGTACTGTTTCAGTTCGATTAGTTTCTAGGCTGGCCTCAAAAGTGTTTCATTGGGCGCGAGAAATTAATTGGTTACATTAGATTTTGTTAAAAAAAAAAAAGTATCAATCACAGAGAGCTAAAAATGGTAACAAAATGTTATTTTTAGACGGAACTGAAAAAGTTGTTTTTAAATTAAAATAAAAAAAAAATAAATAAAAAAAAATTGACTTGTTATGAAAAATAAAATGTACTAAACAGTAAACAACTCTTACAATTCATTCACAGTATAAAACTTTTTTAAGGAGGAGTATTTTTTATGGATATAAACTTATATTCTTTTTTGATAACACACGAGAAAATCTGATCCAACATTAGAATCTCTTCTACACGAATAAAAATATAATTTTCAATAATTTGAATTGAAGTTTTTGTTAAAAAAAGCTATTTTAGATTAAAATAATAGCAAATAATAGATTAAAATAAATTTTGATTAGTTTTCTGTTTTTAATGATAAATTCAAAGAGCAAGACTTTACGTGTGAGATTATAATGCCATAAAAAATTATCAAAACTTAATTCCACTTAACCTACATGGTTCATGATTGGAGTAAAAACTTCAAATGACAAATAAAACTGTTAATGTTAACTAATTTAAGTATTTAAAAGTGAAAAAAATCTTATTGAAAGGTTATATTTGTTAGTTGAATGTTTATATATAT
>JAPDSC010078867.1:40179-50188 GCA_026290005.1 Latrodectus geometricus | reverse complement strand
TATATATATATATATATATATATATATATATATATATATATATATCCTTTGTAGAATCATTTCTTTCATTCTTCTAAGATTTGAAGTATTTAATTTTCGATGATTTCAACGAAATTCATCTGAAATTACACTCTTTTTCACATAAATATAGCTAGTACATTTAAAATCTTGTTTCTTTTTCGAAATTTATGTATTTTCAAAATACCATTTTTGAAATTATGTAATAGCTCAAAGTTTGTTAATAGAATAAGAGAGAACAAATAAAATGAACCCTGAAAAGATTTAAAATAAAATTTTTTCAAAAAAGTTAAATTCACCAAACAGTTGTTTGTTAGTTTAAATTTTTCTGGCTTTTCTTTTATTATTATTGTGTTCTTTTATTGTTCATCAATGTAACATATTTGAAATTATTTTTTAAAGGTGCTGACTGTGATTTGCGCAGATATGATGCGCAAAAGTATAGTTTTTGACGAAAAGAATCCAAAATACTTCTATTGTCCTCAAGAGAAGCCAAAAGGCATGAATAAGATGCTTGTCAAGGCCAGGCCTATTGACAAGCTATGCGAATACGAAGGACAACCACCCAAGGAATTCAAATCTGACTGTTATAATGACATTGACGAGTCTGAGTATGCTTGCGCTGAAAAAGAAAGAATCATGGTAAGATTTTATTCGTTTTGCTAATTTCTATTGGCAACATTCTGTTAAATAAGAATTCAATAGTGTCCAATCATAAAGCAGATTATTTCTGTTTTTAACAGTTTATGGAATTTCTTTTATTCTATGAAAAATACTCTTATTATGTATTACAGAAGTCATCAATGTCAACAAGTTTAATGATGTCAAATAAAAATAATTTTGCTGGAATGATTAATTTTTACGAAATTAAAAGGCAATTAATTCGTTTTTAAAAAAAATCTGAACATTCTTGCTTGTTTGCATTATGTTTCAAATATAGTACATTTATTAATAAGAAAGAAATTTAGTTTCTTATTAATAAATGTACTTTATTTGAATACCTGTTGTGAAAAACACATTTTGCAAACTGCTTATTTATATTTGAATATATACGAGAGTATATATTCAAATATGATATGAATAATTATTTACGAAGATGATTTTTGAGATAAATTCATAAGTTGAATAATCGAAAATTTATTAACGTATATTCAATTAATTATTACAATAAAATAACATATTGTAATAATTAAGTAAATAAGTGTATACAAATAAACTGATACCAAAATACATACTTTAGATAAACAAAAATTCTGATAAAAATCTGAATATTGCTCTACGTGATAGCAGATAATTCTGAATTTTAAAATGAAATTTTCTTTTTATCGAATAAAGGGGCTTTTAAAAAAGGAAAATATTCATAAATAAATCTGATTTATATTCTTATTCCTATTTGTTAAATTATTGAACATAAGACAACTTTAATTAAAATAAAATTAGAAATTATTAATTAAGAATCATTCCGCATAAAATTCGAAATTTCTTTTCTTAACTTGAGAAAGTTTGATTTTCATTTTGAAATTTCCTGAAAAATTATCCTGAGCTGATATTTAAATTATTTTTACAACGAAAATGTTCTTTTTTTATTACTGTTAGACATAATGCTTATGGGATATTATATTTTTATGCTAGAAATATTTAATACTTCTTTAAAAATTTGTTTGTAATTTTAACTTAAATATTATTTGGTATTCAGAAATAAGGCAGTTATATGCTCATAATTTTCGATTTCATTTGAACTGGTACTATTTGTTGTTGTTACTTATGACTCTTGTTGAAGCCAAGCTCATCTGTCAGGAACTGGGCAAATGAAATCAGAAAGAGCGTCTTTCGTTATAAAACAGAACACCCCGTCACGAGGATGAAAGTATGGCGTTGGCTCATAGATGGCAGCACTATCTGGGTCTTATAATTTGGAGAAAAGAAGCCAGAGATGACTCAAGGCTTGGCTCTTAACATCACTAGAAGAGTTGAATATATGGAGGACATTGGGACCACGAGATATTTTATATGTCCCTCTCGCCATTGGTGAAGATGACGGATCTTCGGATAAGCCGGGATTCGAACTCACTCCCTTCCGGTAACGAGAACGACGCCCTAACCAACCAGCCACCATGATCTTGTTTATGCTATTTTATATGATTTAATAAAAAGGAAGAATTTTAATTTATAATGTAAATAGTGGATACTAACTGCTAATAATTTGTATTAATTATATATATACATAATCACATACATGGTCGTTAAATGTTTATTAATATTTAAATTTCCTTTTCAGATGCGTTTGAATCCTCCTAACGATACTGAAACTACTACTACTATGTCCACAACAACCACCAAATCTTACATGAAGTTGAAAGGAAAGAAGATGTAACTCTCTTCAGAAAACCTGAAAATTTTAATCCTTCTGGCAGCTATCAAAAACTCGAAATTTTATTTATTTAACATTATTTACTTTTTCTTATTTATGAGTTTTTATGGTACTTACTATTAATAGATGGTTGTGTAGAAAGTTTGATTTTTTTTATGTGAAAATGTTTCATTTTGTGATATTTACATTTATGTAACATATTTTGAAGTATATTTTTTATATAAAAAATGCTTTCTAATCTGAAGATTAACCTTTTTGCATTTTGTTACTATATTTTTGGACTTTGTGGAAATATGGAAAATTATTTTGTAGAAAATATCTTTAATGTTTCAGTGTGTGGGAAACATAGTTTTCGCATTTCGTCATTTTATAGATTAAGTATGGAGTACAAAGTCAAACATTTAATTAATTTTAAAAATGCTTAAAATTTTAAAAAAGTACTTCTTAATAATTTACAAGCCTCGTTTAGAAATTAAGAAGTGAAAGAATAAAATATGTAATAGTGCAATCAAACTCAATATACAATAGAGAAATTAGTAAATAACGAACAAGTATGTAGTTCGTATTATTAAATACATTTTACTTTAAATTTTGTGCATACATTTCTGTGAAAACCAAATAGAAATAATTATACTGCTTCAGATTTATCTTTTTACTCCTGAAATGGTTATGTTTATTGGCTCACATTAACAATATTAAATTAAAGGGTTCAGTGATCGAAAATAAGAAAAAGATTCCATTCGAAAATAAGAAAAAAGATTCCACACACTTCTGAAACATTAAACATATAGAATCTATCGACCAATAAATTTGATTAAAATGTTTTGAAATTTGTTTTATTAAGAAGAGTTTTTCATCACAAAAGTCAGAACATTTCTGACATCTATTATATAATCTTTTTTTTTTAATTCATGATGAATTTATTTACAAATAGTAAAGAAATATGTTTTTTAAAATAACAATAAAGAACAACAAGTAGGAATATTTTGCTGTCAATATTCTGTAAAATTTTACAGAGAGAAATATAAAATGTAGTATATATTAAATTTCATTAACTTTTTAAGTAAAAAATGCAATTTTTTTATATTTTACCTCAGTAGCACTATGTAAAAAAACGAAAACTTCGAAATTAGGATTGGATATCGAAATAAAAATTGTTACGCAATTTATTGTATGTGATCGGGCAGTATAATCCTTTTTTGAACAAAGTACATAACGAGACAAGAGAATACTGATTTAATTTGTCATTAGAACCAGCCAAACAATTTTCCCAAATGAATGTGGTAACAAAAAATTGACAAACGAATCCATCACTAAATGACATTAATGTAGAAAGAAGATGGTTGGTGTATCTGGACACGTTAAAAATTAAGTTATCATACAATCTCTCATAAGATGAAAAGATAAGAAAAAAAAAAATAACGGCATCCATACGTCTCTATGATTCTTTCCTAGTGCCATTTTTGTACGTTTCTTTATGAGAGTTCCGTATACGAATCTGTTGTCTCAGCAAAAAGTAGCAGCTGACACAAGTTCTTTAAGATGACGGACATTTTTATTGGCTACTTGACTGATTACTTCCACTTGGGAAAGAATAACCGTTATTTCCCAGCTTAAAAATCGTTTCCATGTTTTCTTTTTTAGCTACATGTTATCGATTGCTTTTGTTTTAGGAAGAAATAAAACAATAAAACAAAGCATTTTTTTATGGGTTATTTGAAAAGCGTAGCAACCCAAACTTTTTTTTGAAAGCCAATAAAACATTTTACGATCCATATTGGAGCTATCTATGCCATAAAAAATACTTTTAGATTAAAAGTTCGTAAGTAAGGTAATAAAATGTATAGTGTGTTCGGTAGGGTATTTCGACAAAAAAATGCATTATTCTGTTTGAAGTAATTGATACCTTTGTATTTTAACAGTGTGTAATTAAATAATTAGATAGCTAATTTTATAATTATTGAATGACAAAATATAATTTTATTGAGATTTTATTATGGGTAAAATGTAACTTAATTTTGAGATAAGATTATTATTATGAAAAAAATATAATAAATTGTCCTGTTAACAGAATACAGTTAATAAAGGCATACAAAAATAATAAAAAAATGTCCAGTTTCCACAGAAAAACAATAAAATGAAGTGAATAAAAAATAATTTTGATTGAAAATTTAATCACAGAAAAGAAATAACTTTACCTAATATTTGAACTATTTCTTGTTTATAACATTTTTGGTTTAATAATATTGTTTTTATATAGTGCAATTCAAATTAGCGGAAAAAACTACACTATTTATGTTTGTTAGTTATGTAAAAAATGTGAATGAGGGATATGATTATGAATGCAGTTGAAATGTAATATTCAGCACTTTTAAATAATCTTCTCCACAAAAAAAACAAAAGATTTATATTGAAAATGTATATGAAAAAGAAAACTGATATAGATACTGATGAATCAGAAACTGATGAAGACATGAAAAGAAAAGAAGAATTAAAACTTTGAAAAGTTCTAAAACTGACAATCTGAAGAGATAAATATGTAAACATGAAACAGAAGCAAGTTTGAAAGATATTGCCTTTATGCGTACTTGCAGAATAAATAATAATTTTTAAATAATAATAATTGAAACTAAGCTCTGTGATACGACAGCTTATCTAATCAATCTAACGCGAAACCCCTAGCATTAAGTTCCCAAGCATGCTTGTTTTTCTCGAATCGCTGATGGCACAAAAGGCTGAGTCGACCTTTTCTCCAGCTGAGGATGGAACTTTGGACCTGAGTGTTGGAAGCGCGAAACGATATCATAACGATATCGGTTTCAAAATAATAAAGAATATATTACTTTATTCATGTAATAAGAAAACATACGCGCATTTGCGCTAATTTTTTATTCTTAGTACATTTCTGAAATATTAGTTGATATTCAATTCGGATGATTGTATGCATTTAACCTAGACATTGACATACTTATAAGCAAATGTGAATAAAAGTCATGACACATAAAAAAGAAATGTTTCATGAATCAAACCGCTTAAAGTTTTTGAAGCTAATCTATATTGATATAAATATTAACTTTACTTTAATGTGAGATAGATAAAATATCATTACTATTTGTAATTATGATTTGAAATTAAAAAATTACCCTACAGTAAAAGTGTGGTTGGATATTTTTGCGAATTTAATCGAGATTCAAACCGATGAGGTTTAAGTCAAATTATTTCTTATAGATGAAAAGGATTTTCTTCGAGAATTCAAAGAAAACAAGCTTTTATATTCAGTATTATCTCCCTCACAAAGGCCAATATTTTTAAGGTATCATACAATAAATATTTAAAAAACAATGAGAAGAAAATTTGAATATAAAACATTTAATGAGATGGATTTATTTTTAAGTAGCTTCCACAAGTTTTTTAACTCAAACACAATACAAATAGGAAGTTAACAACAAATAATATCATAAGTTCTAAAATTTTTAAGCAAACTTTCAAACAAACCAAATGAAATTAAATGTCGTAGACTATTTTTTCAAAATTTTGACTTCAATCAAATATTAAATTTATTTCAACTAATATTTTAACTAAGCGAAACTGAAGGAAAAAAAGTTCAGAGGGATATAGAAAAATATAAATACAAAAATATTTAGTGTTATAACTTTTTTTTTTATTTTATCTTTGTAACTTTTTTTATTAACTAATATTCTTAATTTTTAATCGAATACAAAGTTTTAAAACACATTAAAATATATTAAAAAGTTAAATTAAAAAATATTTTTTAAACTAATTAATGGGATGATTGAAAATAACATTCCAAAGTGTTCTTAAAAGTAATTTCACATTGAAAAATTTTGCAAACATTCATTTCAATGTAAAAACTTAATTTACTTATTATATCTGAGATAATTTTTGTCGTCTTAAAACACGTGTTTAATTACATCAGAAAAGTTTCTAATAGAGAAAATATAAATAATTTTTTTATGCTTTTAAATAGTGAAATGAAAAATGAGTGATTTTGGAATAGCGATAGGAAATTAAAAGCAAAGTAAAATTATATCAAAGAAACAATTTTTTATTTATGTGTATACATTCTTGTTTTGCACAATAAAATATATTTAATCAATTTTCAGATATTTTAAGTTGAAGTATGGGAATTTTTACGAATATATATACACATAACACATAAGCATGTATATGTAATAGTTAAATTAAATTAAATCCAGTAAATTGAGTTTCGTAAATTTTGCAATGAAATAAATGTGAAAACTATTCATTATATTGCAAAATTTTGGACAATTTCTTTATTTTAACCATATATAGCAGTCAACTGTGGGCCTCAAATCTCAAGTTTGAGCGATGTTCTAAAATTTTTTCTGTCCATTTAAAACCCCGTAGCATCCTCTATATAAGAAACATACAGAGCGAAATTTTAGAACCAGGGTAAATTTCCAATCATAATGAAGCTCACAAATATGCTAGAAAAGATGGGCAAATTTAATGATGCTTTAAGTATTTTATGGTATTTATCTTTGCAGCCTTTGGAATTCATCTTTGCTACAAATTTTTTATCAAGCAAATATAGACTGCTATTATATTATGCTGTGAATCAATGTAGTCAAAATAAACAGTACAAAAATAAAGTCTGCCGCATTATTATCTTACAGCAAAAATTACGAACATTCGAAATAATGCTTTTATTGTTTCCAAAACCATGTTTTTATTGCTCATACTGAAAGGAAGGAGTTGAGAGATATGGTGTTCAGGAAGTCTCATGAGATGTTCTCTTCTGTGCTTAGCTGTGAAGTGGTTCGGATCATGATTTTTCTCTTTATCTAACTGCAGTTTTCTTTCTATAAATGGTTAAAACGTGTTCATTGAAAGCTTCGAAAATAGCAAACAAAGAAAGGTAAACAGAAAATCTGGAAGCATTTTCAAAAAGGGAATATATTAGAAGAAAGGAATCTGGAATAACCCACCCAGTTGCTCCTAAAAGAAGAAATTTCCATTCTATTTCTTACCATTGCGCCAATGTAACAATTTGATTCAAAATTGCAACAAAATTATCCCCGTTTAAATTATTTATGGTTCAATCATAGAGAATGTATACAGAAGACGTATCACTCGTTTGATACCCAGCCAATGTCAGGAAACATCATCATCAATACCATCAATTGGCATCATTTGCTGATAATCAAAATCAAACTTATGAAATAAAATCTATTCATCTCCCCAGAATCTTTTACAATGCAACTTTACTTCCGGCTCTATTTTTGGAGAACAATTAAGAGTGATTAATCTTTTGCATTTTATCAATCTTTTATCGACAGCTTTATTATTGACACTATATCTAATATAAATTTCATTTCACAAACAATTACTTAAAAAATTTCATCAAAAAACTATGATAAAAACAAATTTTACTGTATTTATCTCAGGAGCTAATATTCCTGTCCTAGTTGATGTATTCTTGAAATTAAAAATAGAAAATTTATAGGTACTAGGTTTTCATCGGTCAATTTCTTTCTTAAATTGTCTTCAATTAATTAAATGTAAATTCTGAAATTGCTTCGTATTTAAAATTAAAATTTTAAAATGTTGTATATTGAAATCAAAATTATATTAGTCAAATTTTATTATTGATAAATCTTTCCACAAAATAGATTGATATATAATGATAATTATACTAATGCCATTAAAAATCAAATATTGCTTGAGAAAATGGGAATTTCAAAAAATTATTATTCAAATTTAATAATATTCTTTAAATAAGTATAATGTAGATTCCCTTAAATTTATATTTCATGTTTATATAATTTAATTTGTGTTAAGTTACCGTTTTTGTGTTTTAGATTGATATTAATACTTGAAATGTTAAAGAGATTATAAAATGAAAAATATTTTTTTTATAATCATTAAATAATTTTATATAATAGCTGGAATTATATCTACATTTCACGAAAATGTGTGAGATTATTCAGATGATAGTTTTGTTTAATTTATATTAGTTTATCTACTTTGTTAATAGTTTATCATTATAGTTTTAAATAATCTTTTTACTTTATAGCAATTTGAACAAATTTTATTTTATGTAGATATCCGGTGCTAGTCAACTAATAATTCTAATATTTAGAACCACCCATAAACATCTACTATTTTTGTAAATGGACAAGTTATATAAATAAGACTGCTTTTTCTCATTTCTTGATATTTTATTTTTTATAAGACTATAATCGTATAATTGTGAAGCAGATTTTTTTATGTAATATTTATCAATATTAAATTATTTAGCAATATTAAGTTAGAAGTATCGGATTTGTTTTCTACAAAAACTTCGCTTTCTACAAAAACTTCGCTTTCAAAGTTTGAAATTTTTATTTAATCTAATATACCAACATGTATATCAATGATTGTAAAACGAGGGCTTCAACGACCTACAACTGTAAAAAATAATTTAATTAAACTGAAATTTAAAATGGGCAATATATAAAAAATAAATTGTGTTTTCAGCTAGAAACAAAATTAAATTTTATTTTCACATAAAAATGTAACCCCTTGATTGAAGTGCTTATACATATTTTTAAATATTGTTTACACTTTATTTTTTGTCTCGAATGAAAAGATAATGAAATATGAATCTAAATGAAATATGTCCTTTGTTTTAGGTGTAAACTTTCATTGCACAATCAATTAAAATTATCTTTTGTTAAATCCTATTCTTATGTACTTCATCCTGAAGTAATGCCAGAAATATTTTTTTAATTTTGGATTTCTGATATTTCTTTGTAAATATCCATTTTTCCTTAATATTTACAACTTATCTTTTGAGAGGGTGATATTTAATTATAAATTTAAATTAAATAAAATTAATCAAATAAATTTTTTTGTTGAATACATCGTATTTAATATTAGGTTGGGGAAAAAGAAATCCATTTTTTTAACATGAACTTTTTGTAACTTCTTTCAGATTCGCTTTGTAAAAAGTTTTAAAACAGTTTTCATGTAGATTTTTAGGTCTTGTGCGAAGCTACGACTGCTGACATGCTGTCAAGTTTGATAATTTTTGATATTTTATAGACATTCTCGACGATGTTGTATCCATGCGAGGTGCATCTTTAGCATCCAAATACCCAAACGGAATTGACGAAACCAAAATTGTGCGTAACTGGTTGTTACAGTCATATATAGGACGATAAACACCTTTCTCAATTTTAGCCACCTGGTTAGCATTTTCACCATTATAAAAGAAAAACTAAAATGTATCGAATTTTCTGTTTGTTGTCTTCTATTTTTAAAACCTTGTACTCATAACTGAATTAATCAAACAAAAAAGCGCTAGAGAATATTTTAGTGTCAAATGTCACCTTTCCAACGAGCATAAATTTGAAACTGTTTGATAGATACCTCACGAGATAGCGATCACTACAGACGTCTACCGAAAAAAATAATGGATAACTTTTTCCCCAACCTAATATATAGCTAAATTTACAAATATTCTTTTATATAACCCATACACTGAAATCACTTTTTGGATTAAAAATTCAAGTAAAAAAGACTTTTTCCATACTTTGAAGAAACACTTAACTTTATATATATATATATATATATATATATATATATATATATATA
>JAPDSC010078867.1:17660-36045 GCA_026290005.1 Latrodectus geometricus | reverse complement strand
ATATATATATATATATATATATATATATATATATATATATATATATAATTATATTAGGTTGGGGAAAAAGAAATCCATTATTTTTAGGTGAACTTTCTGTAACTTCTTTTGGATTCACTTTGTAAAAAGGTTTAAAACAGTAGTAGATTTTTAGGGTTGGAGCCAGGCTATGGGTCTTCTCTGGTTTCAATCTCTAAATTAGAAGATTCAGATGGTATTACCATCTATGAGCCAAAAGTCGTACTTCTACCTTCGTATGATGGTGCTCTATTCAAAAAAGGGAAGTGAAAGGAAATATGTCGTTTTATGTTTTAGAAAAAAAATATAAAAACTATATATATTTTATAAGTGATTTTACATTACACCTTGTATGCTTTTTACTCACTCCAAAATATAAAAAATTAATTTTTCAGAAAAAAAGCTTGTATTATTGTGAACGAAATACATGAGCAACATTATTTAGGATTTCCTTTGCTGTATATACTTTAACAGTCTATGTTTGTACTGTCAAACACTTTTTCTGCAGAATCTCTACAGACAATTACATTAACGTTCAACAGAATATCTGCCTTTTTTTTACTCTTTCGAGTATAAGCTTCAATAGTGATGGCTTTTCATTC
The DNA here is from genome assembly GCA_026290005.1 of Latrodectus geometricus. Taxonomy (NCBI): domain Eukaryota; kingdom Metazoa; phylum Arthropoda; class Arachnida; order Araneae; family Theridiidae; genus Latrodectus; species Latrodectus geometricus. Next base: position 35,425 of record JAPDSC010078867.1, on the reverse strand, counting down.
CGTCTTCTTTTTTTCCCTAAAAGAAGCAACACGCCTCTGGTTAGTATCCCCATACCCATAAACATTTTTCTCAATACTGACTTTAACTGCTTTCTGAAGGAAAGGGGAGAAAATTCCCTTTCTCAGTATTTTTTGAGAAAAAAAATCCCTTCTAGCAAAAATATATTACAAGTGTCGACACATATGATGTGATTAGAGGAATCTAATAATGGAAAACTATAGTAACGTCAATTGCAATTTCTAGTTCATACTCTAAATTTTTAAAATAAAATACTAGCAGTACATTTTAGATTTAAATCTAAAAAAGATTAAATGATTTTGTAAATGTATTTATATTTGAGGAAATTATGTTTTAAAAAACAAATTTTGATCTTCATAAAAAAATGTACATAATTGTTTCATTAATAAAATATCATTATTTTATTATGAAAAATAAAAATATGAAATATCATTTTTTTATTAATAAAACAATTATGCACTCTTTATGGAAATTAATTTATGTTTTTAAAGAATGCAATAAAAACTATATATTCTGCAATCGAACGTTTCATATAAGTAAATAAATTTGTAAACATTGACGGGACAGTTTTGAACTTGTAATGGCTTAGCATATATTTAGCTTTTAATAAAATAATTTTATTATTTGCAAAACAATGTAATTTTTAAAGTATTGCTATTACAAATAATATTTACCTTTTAATATCAACTTTTGATTTCGATAACCAAGATAATGAATGCCTGGGTAATTTGAAAATGAACAATTTGTATTTAAAGTAGATATTAGAAAATTTTCTTTCTCATTCCTTTGTAATTTGATTTATGATTGTTGCATTTAGGTTATACTATATATATATAGAATACAAATATTATATTAGGAAAAAATTTTGAACATAAAAGTTTATTTTCTTTTATTTGCTTAAGCTCGAGATGAAAATTTAGAAAAGTATCATGTTTTTAAATTGATTTGTTTTTTTTGAAAAAACATAACAAAACTAACAAAAATTACTTCCTAAAGCTAATTTAATAAAAAAACAGAAATGCTTGTTTTCTGAAAGAAAATTTTCATGGTGTAAGTTGGTACATAAATTACTTAACATTTGAAAGAATTAACCACAATATGCGTGAAGCAATAGTTTGTAACAGTCAACAATTATTAAATTATTATCAGAAGTATACGAAGAATATAGATTTCTCAGCTCACTATAGCATCATACTAACATAATACAGTTATTAAAAACAGTTATTAAATAACTGTTATTAAAAACAGTTATTATATAACTGTTATTGCAGTAACAGTTATTGAAAACATTTTCTAAAGAAAAATGCCGTTTGTTGCATGATGGAATACAAGAACTATTTTCCCTCATAGCCATGGTATCAATAATGCCGATTTTTATATTCTTTCCCATCATATTCCATTAAAACAAAAGAATACCTTTTGATAAAACCCTGCATCATGCCAAAAAGACTTTTCCCTATAGATTTATGCCATAGCAAAGGGAAAATTCCTTTTCTTAGAAAATAATCCTTCCATTCAGTTATAGGAATAGAAAATTGAAAACAACCGGTTGAGTATCATAGATACTATAGCAATTTCCAATTGCAACTTAAGTTAGTGAAATAAACATCTAGACCAATGTGCCTTTTTAGTTAAAATTTAGTTTAAATTCTCTCTTCATGAAGTTGTGTTGATACTTAATATTTCAGCATTATTTTTCACATTCTTTCAAATTCTCAACTACTTTAATTGTGCAGACAATGTAAAAGCATTTTAAATATTGTTGTTTATATCTTGAAGTGTTAGTTTGCTCATAAAAATCTTTAATTAAAACACTATAAATACCAAACATCTTTGTACTTATTATTGAGTTGGACTATATCAGTAGGTAAAAGCAACTGGTGAAAGGGGGATTCTTTGCAGTTTTGTAAGCAGGAGTTCCAGAAGGAGCAAAGCAGAAGACCCCGAATACTTCACTTACACCCCCTAAGAGGTATCTTTTCACTTGGAGGACATTGCGACCACAACTTATTTTACAGCACACACAACATATTTTATAAATACCAAGGTTTGGATTATTTTACGGATTTTTGGTTTATACAGATTCCAACTCAATATTTTCCGATAAGGAGAACGTTTCTACCTCAACCACGCTACCTGCTTCTTTTTGGTACATTGTAATAAATGACATGAAATACCATAGGATAAATTGAATTTCAAAAGTCTTCCATCTGAAGAGTTGGTATTTTACATCAAATTCACATTTAGTTAAAATTTCCAATGAAATTTTCTTTTTGTGTATCTATCAAAATCATTCTCAGTACATTGAAAATTCATGAAATATTCTCAACAAAGCAAATTACAGAAAGATAAAATTTATGTTGGATTTTTCGTAACAAGGAAGCCTTATTGCTTTTGCAATCATTACAGTATCGTAATTTTGAAAATGAAATTATGCGTTTTTGTATTCAGAATTTAAAAAAAATCCAACTCTTTCAATAAAAATAATCAAATTTGTTGAAAATAAATATTTCAAAACTGAGGAAATAATGCGTTTTTTAATTCATATTAAATAAAAATGTTTTTTACATAAGATCATGCCAGAAAAATGTTTATATACCTCTTTATAAAAGGCCGATCCAAGAGACATTTATTTCATTATTATGGAAAAAACATAGTTTGAGAACCATTATCAGAAGCAGTTCATAAAAAAGGGTAATATTCTCCAGTCTTTCTATCTATACCAAACCAATACAAACACTTCATATAGAATGCTATCTGTCAACAGATATGAAATAAGAACAAGAAAAATATTCACCACCATATTTTATGTACAAATGCATTAACAAATTAATGTATAATGAAAATAATCACATCTATTTACTTACCTAGCATTACTATGAGAAAATAATATAAACAGTTAGCACAAAGAATTGTAATTGTTTTAAGGAATTGTGTTTGATTATTGGACATTACACAGGGTTAAAATTGCATTTTGAAATTTTGATGAATGTTCTAGATTTTTTGAGGTTGTTTCCAAGTTACATATTCAGTTCATAGGCAATATCTATAGTTAATCATTAATTAACTATAGATAAGAAAATGTAGCTTATATTTAGAACAAAATAATGTAATTGTTATGGGTTGTTTGTGCTGAATAAGAATGCTTATAAGTATATGGATATAGTTTTCTTAAAAATTCACATTGCATAAGATATATATACAATAAAGATAAAGGCAAAATTTCCATGAGACACAAAAACATAAATGCAAAGATGATTTTGCTATTTTTTTACACAAATTAAATCTGATGATATATATACGTGTAGGATTTAATTGTTAACTAATAATTATCTATTTTATAAATATTAATTCTTTTTAAAAACAAAAGAGAATTACAAATTTTATTTAAAAAAGTAGAAGTGCATTAGAAATATTTTCCAAACTGAGTTTTTACGTACAAATTTTATGCGCATACGAATTTTTTTAATACTAACCACCATATTAAGACTACAATTCAAACGAATACAAATTTTTTCTACAAAAGGTAATTTGAGTACTTAATGTTTTGATATCATCTTAGAATTTTTATATATATTTAAAATAACTGAAATTAAATGCATCTTCTATATTTAAACAGAATTTTTAGAAAATCATGTTATTACAAATAAGATAAAACTACGCTATCAATCAAACTTGATCATTTCCTAATCAAAATAAATTCTTTACTTAATTATATTAATATTTAGAAAATTTTGTCATTCTTTTTAATTAATCAGATAAAGACATTTAATTTAAGATGTTTTCTCTTTAAATAAAACCCGTTATAAGTTTTCTTATTAAACATAATTTTTAAGAAGTTTCTAAACGATAAATTTAATATATATACTAAAGCAGTCTGGTAAATATCAAAGAAAAAAACAAGATTTGTCTAATAGGTGCATGATCGAATTTTTTTTATATTACCAGTAAATTATAACTTATTGAAAATGATAATATATTAAAAATACAGGATATATCTATCTTTATATATATGTATCCTGTTTTTTTTACGTATCACGTGCGTAATGTTGTCAGGTGTCACGTATATAATGTATTAAGTCACGTGTGTAATGTTTGCTGACAAAATCGAAATTGATAGATCAAGAACGAAAATTTTCGGAGATAAATAATTATATTTTTTACATATTTTTTATATTTTATTATTTGAATAACATTTTTTATTGTTTGTAATTAAATTTTATATATATTTCTTTTAGCTGCTTCTAATTATTCAAAAGAATCAAAAATACCCTTTTTTAAGATTCGAATATTTATTTTTCTCTATTTTTATTTAATATATAACTTTATTTTTTAAAAAGTTGATTTTATTTTGGTTTTCTTTTCTTTTAAAGTTTGTTTAAGTTGTATATTTTCTCAATTGGTTAAAGTATGAGTACTTTCACCTATGAGTGTTATAACTTAAGAAAAATATAAAAGTGAATTAAGTACATTAAAAATAAAGGATAAAAATATAATACAAATAATTCTCTAAATCACAAATCTATATGAAAAATTAAATTTTAATTAAGTTTTCTTGTAATGTAAAATAATATAATATGATATAAATAATTAAAAAATATTTATTTGTCATATTGTAAGAATATAATATAAATAATTAAAAATATTTATAAGTTAAAATTGAAAAGAAAATTAGTAAACTTAAGTTTGTAACAAAAAAACAGTTTTGAAAAGAGTGAAAGTAAGATACCTATCTTTTTTTAAAACATAATAATTTCAAATCTAAAAATAAATAATTGCAAATTATGATTCAATTACAAAATTAAAATGTTTTTTGGAGTTGTATTTTAGGTACTCAACTTAAATATATTTTATATTTGACAATTAGTTATATAAATAGAAATAAATTTGAAAATATCCTGTGGTTGCATGAAAGTGATTGCTTATATTACAATATTATATTATATTTTATTTATTTGTTTTTTTATTACCTGGTATCCAGATTTACTTCATGATTTAGATTTTTTTTTAAAAAGATGAGAAACATATTATTTTTTTAGCTTACCTAATACAATTAATTTTATAATTTGCATAGTGCGAAAATTTTTAATTAATTTCTATATGGCATATTTAATTGGATATTTTATTCTGGTACTACAATGTCATTGTAACTTTAATATATTACACTGTTTAGGGATTTAACAGGGATGTTACAATTTCATGAAAATCATTATTTTTTAAATATTTCCTTAAATTTATTTTTTAATGGATAAAGGACGTTATACGTCCTTACACGTTATAGGAATAAAGTTAATTTTAATTTTATAAATTTTACTTTCTAAATACGAAAAGTAAATTATTGAAAATTTTACTTTGGCATTTAGTGAAACTTAATTAACTGTTAAAACTTAAAGATGTTAAGAGGTGTTGCTGTTGGTGACTTAAAGATGTTGTTGTTAATAAAGTTAAACTGAACAAATTAAAACTTGCTGAGTTTAACTGTATTATTTACTTTTCCTGGCTTACTGATGCATGTGAATTCATTTTGTTTAAAATACATGTTTCTCTTTCGATGTCTTCATATTTTGAAAGAACGTTATCGAAATGAAGTAAACTCAATTTTCAGAATTTTGCTTTTAATCTACAAGAAAATAAGCTTTAAAATTTGATTAAAAAAAAAGAGATGGATCGGAATGACGTCAAGTTTGGACGGAATATTAAATATTAATATATTATATTGAAATAAAGGAATATTATTGAAGAAAAGGAAAAGTGTTTGGTATAAGGAAGAAATAGTTCCAATTTTTAAAAATGTTCGACTACAAATGATAAATGAATCGTAAAACAATCGGTGAAGTATGAATTACGCATCAAACAAATTATACTCTTTAATGAACATGACTGTATAGGTGTAATACAATTAAATCTACCACTGCAAAGTCATATCATATTGAATGGAAAAAATATGTTTTTAATTGTGATACCCAAAAACCCATGTTAAAGACATGCCCAATGCTTTGGATATTTTCTGGTGAATTGCATGCTTGCATTTCCCTGTTTAACTCTTTCTGAACTGCTGTGGCCACTTTTTCAGTTGATGCCAAATCAATTCCTTTTATTCCTGTACTTGATTGGAAATCAAATGATCCCATATTTTTAAACTTCTGAACCATTTTCTCTTGCCTTTCGGCAATCATCGACCGGACAAACACCTTTTTGATATCGTTGAGTATCCGGACATTTTGCACAACTAATGGTGCACAATTCTTGTTCTTGTAAGAAAGCTTTATAAGCAGAACACGTTCTTCTTTGAGACAAACATGATGAACTTCTCAGATGAGAAATGAAGTTAAAAACCCCACGGATTAAAAAAAAATATTTGCTGCTAGGACCCTCTTTTCTTTCATAATTACCACAATGTAATTTGAAAAAAGAACAAAGCTATTTATTTTTTTATTTTGAATAAATACCTTATGTCATTTTTGCCGTCTTTAGTGAATGCGTTTTCTTTTTTCTCAACACATCACCAGTCTATTCCGACTGAATTTGAATATGGGCGAAAAAAGTCTCGAATCCAACAACTTCATAACTAAAGAGATTTTTCAAGAATTATACTATTTGATTTGGTTTTAGATAATCTGAACATGTACCTTGCTTTGGTGATATAAAACATCATTTTAAAAAACCGTCAATTAATTTTGTAATGTGTGGACTTTTATATACTCAACTGTAAATCTTCATGCTTGAATTAGAATAGTCAAAAATAATTTTTTGAATACGTCTTCGTTTTTTTATTTTTTGTATGCCCAAAATACCTAATGTATGTTCTGCTTCTGTTTGCATTATTAGTTGATCATTTTTTCAGTTAATAATTAGGCTTGATATCCTAAATATAGGTACATATTTCTCTTGATAAAATTTAAACTAAGCGCGCATGCGGTAATTCAAGTGTAAACTATAAATCAGACGAACCAGATGTAAAATGATTTAAATGAAACATAATGAAGCAGATATTTTCAACTTGTTTGAAGTATGAATAGCATTAGATCCTTTAAAATCTGTAGCATATAGTTTGCAACAAAGATGTAAATGTATTTTTGTGAAATTATTTCAAATTTCTAGTGAGAAATAAATTACTCCTTATTTACTTTATCAAAAAAAATTATTAATTTTATAATTATTACGTATATTCACAAAATTTTTAATAAAAAAAATTATTTCTTATACATCATATTTCAATAATATCTAAAAGTGTAAGTGGAGAATTCGTTTTTAATATGATAATTGAAAATTGAAAATTTTATTTTATCAATATATTCTCAGAATTTAATACGATAAATTCGGCTTAAATGACATCGATTGTTACATCTTCACTGGCAACATATAATTCAATGGAATATAATTTCATTGTGAAATGATTTATTAAAATTTTTTTCATTTCAGTCTTCAATTCCAGCTATTTTGTCAAGTTAATGATCATTACATTATTTTCGAACCATATAGGCAGTTTTAATTTATTATATATTTAAGTTATAATGAAACTATAGCAAGCTGATTAATTAAATATAATAAACATTAAAATGAAATTTTTAAGCCAAAATAATAATTGGATAATTAAAATATAAGTATGAAACCTTTTATGCTAACAAGACTGTCTTTATTTTTTTATTTTGGTTATATCGGTGCATTATAGTAGATAGTTTCGCAAATCATTATATCTTTATTCAAATTGTCTTATTACATCTTTTTATTCATAATTTTTTATATTTTCTACAGAAAATTTTAAAATAAATCAATTTATAAATCAAATTTTCAAATTTCAGTCATGAAGTAAGAGAAGTTTGGAAATCTCTAAAAGGAAATAGATCCTTATCCTGATTTGAAGGAATTTATTTTAATGCTAGGAATACTGAAGACCAAATGTGACGTTACATTATTAGACTATAAATAAATTGTTATTTAGAAGAAATTATTCATTTTTATTCTTATGAGAAGACATTCGTATTGCATTACAGGATAATATTACGATATAAATTTAACATGAAGGACTTGTTCAAAACAATGGCAAAGACATCGTACGGAGTTGCGTTAATTAAAGACAAAAACGTTTGTAATATAAAATGCGTTTTTTGCTGCATGTCCTCACAGTGTTCGAGAGTTAGCGTTAAGACACTCTGAAAAAGTTACAAGGAAAAAGATTGCCAGAAATAGCATGATTACAAAGTGTGCTAAGGAAGGTGCTCCGTAGCCAAGGGTATACATTACAAATACGGACATAAATATGTGTTTTGTGCATAATATGGTGTCTGTCACTTTTGTTAGCTGAAACTAATGGAATCTTCATAGTACTGTACACATATGAGTTCTGCTTGACCGTGTGTGGAATGTTGTACTATTTATCAATCAGAAACTGTTCTAACTCAAGGGCAGACTAAAGAAAAGGTTAATAGAATTTCACTCTTTATTCCTAAAAGGATTACAAGGGCTCTATGATGATTGAGCCCCAGAGATTTAACTGTATACCGAAGTTGTGTCACTGATTCCTTATATTTCTAAGCCACAATTAAACAGTTAAATTAAATAGGGAATTATTGTATCCGTCTGTAGATTATATCCATCAGGTGTAATCAACAGGTGGGTACAAAGTAGAATGTAGTTGATTGGTCGATAGAGTGATATAGTTAATGCCAATGACCTCTTTGTGTTGGGTAAGGGGACTTAAACAACTAGATGAGCTTACTTAAACAACTAGATGAGGTTCAGCTATTGTGTGACAACTCTGTTGGTTCACTCTTGGAAGGAAACAGTATGGGCTGTGAACCTCTATATTGGTTCACTGCACTTAAATCTTCCCGTGGTGGGGGATAAGAAAAAACTGGATTCATTGGTAAACAAGATATTTTTCCATTCATCCAGATTTTACGATTTTTGCTTCTTTTTAAGCGCCATTTACAAATTACATATTTCATAAGAAGTTTTGCTACCACTGCTTTGTCCTAAATATTTCGCATTGCCTAGTTCTGTCTCCAAGATGTTGTTTTGCCATTCTCATTGTTGCTGTCTTGCTTTGACATACATATTCAAGTTATACCTGTTGATATTCCTGTAACCTTGCCACTGTGGTCATCAATCCATCAACCAAACGGATACAACTATCCACTTTATTTGAACTCTGTCAAATTTTTTAATTTAGTTTCATCCGCGACAAAATTGCGGAAACAATGATGGACAATACTCTCACATATCCCTTTGAGATTATAAGCAGTAGTGTATACAAAAAGCTAGAAACTAGTTACTTAATTTTATCCCATATTATCAGATATGAAAATCAGTAATTTCATAGAGGATTTTCCATTAGTTTGGATAACCCCTGTATCAATCATAATTATAATAGACATTTATCCTCTTAAAGAAGATTATAATTTTTCTTTTTTGGAACCTTTATTCGCTGTCATAAAAGATGGTAGACTGATTAGATTATCATAGAATCAGCTTTTGCTATCTTTACTCTATCATAAATGCTTTAATTATTAATCTTAAATGTTTAAATTTAATTAGATTTTTATGAATATATACCTATAGAATATTTTCATAAATATACTTATTCATTCAGATATAAGATATATAGAAAGAAATTAGAAACCTTTTGTATGTATATATGTGTGTTTAAACACACATTCACTTACACATACGAACACACACATATATAACTGTATATTTTTTCATATTATTATTTTTTGCTTACATATCTCCATTCTTTTTTTTTTTTTGATTTTATTCCCTTAACATAAGTGTCACGAAAAGTTGCGCACAAAGACATGCTTTTGACGTTCGTCATTGGATGGCACAAATTAAGTCACTGCTTCAGAAAAAAAAAATTCTTATTTTTTTCTCTTACAGAAATTAAGAAAGCAAAAATACGAGACAAATTTTAATTACCTTTTTTTTTATTCTTATCGAAATAAAATGATTTTTACTTGATGTGCTGTCCTTCACATGTTATGATTTTTCTTGATCTCATTTTCTTCTCAGTGGGGTCTCACTGGTTTAATTAAAAAAAAATCAAATTATATATCCAGTAAAAGTTGAAGCTGTAATTCATATTCTATTTTATAGTTTCCACCTCAAATAGTTTTCCAGGTGAAGTTTTTAAAAGCAATTTATTTTATGTTAATAAAAAATGAGTTTTAATATTTTAAGTAGAAAAATAATTTTTTTTTAAATACTGAGATATTCCTGTAAATATTATTCAGATTAATTATAAAAAAAAATTATTTACGTTATTAGCAAAAGGAAAAAGCTTGTTAATTTATTCTAAAAAAATATTATATAGCATTTCAGAACAAAAAATAATTTTCATGTATTTTACGCTTGTTCATTGCAAAATAATTAATTTATGCAGATCTAACTCAGAATATAAATTATTTTTATTTCTGTCTCTCTATCTAGATTTACAGTTATTTTTAATTAAACAATTTCATAATTAAATTTTTTAGATTTTTTTTATTATTTTAATTAATTTATTATTTAATAATAAATTATTATTAAATTTATAATTATTTTTAATTAAAATAATAACTATTAAATAATATATCATTAAAATAATAATAATTATTAATGAAAATTTTACTTTTGATTAATATATGCAAGTATATATGTATTTATGCTCACTAAATGGTGACAATGCAGATACTAAACACCTAATAAAAGAAAGACGCAGAGAAAATTTTAGGTACAAAACACCAACAGAAGACTTTAATGTATTAATTAAAAAAAGCTTATTATTAAATTCAGAAAATTCTATGAAAGGCTTTTACATTTCCAGCATGTAATTTTGTATATTAAGTATGTATTGTCTGCATATCAGTCAATATAAAGATCCTATGCAAATCTTCAAGTTATCATTTCCTTTTATTTGTATCCTTAAGTTTAAAAACCTGCGCGAGCCCCACCCACGCATTCACTTACAAAACACAAACTCTGTAGTTCATAATTTTGCCATCTCTTATCTAAGAACTATTTAAATGCTGCCGAATGTCTTATCATTCTAACAGGAAAGTTGTTCATATCTCAAAATATGTTTTATAAACGTTATTTTAAATGCTGATTTAGTTGTTAAAATAGCACGATCATTTTGCTTAAGTTATCAGAAACATTTAAAGAAATGATTAGAGCACATAAAACAGTTTTATTTAGTTTTGTCTAACAATAATATTTAAATAATTTTTTTTGTGATAACGCGATTTATTTTTGCCACAACGTTATCAAAATCAAATAGATCAGTATTTCTTAGTGAGATTTATGTTCTATTAAATTTTATTTTTTATATAAATTGATTAATATAAAAAATTTAATAAATTGATTGTTATTGAAGGCAGAAACATTTAAAATGTAAAAATTCCCAGTAATTTTCGTAAAAACGTCACATTAATATATAAAATGTAAAAAATCCAAATTAAGGTAATATTCAAAACTTTAAATTTTAATTTAGAATTCAGTATTTCTCTTAATTTTAATAATATAAATTTGACTGCTAAAATAACGATGAAAACTAAGATATAAAATATATTACATGATTTATTTGAAACATAAAATCAAAATATCTTATAATGACGCTTCGTTACTCAATCAGACTAATTTTTAGTTTGCAAAAGATTAAATTTACGTTTATAACTGAAAATTAAGAGTTTTAAATATCTCTCATTTGAAGCAATAAAAGCCTTCCACCCTGTCTAGTGGTCAGCGTGCCGGACTGCCGATGGGGAGGTCCTCGGTTTGAACCCTGGTCCTGGCCTCTCTCACTAGTCTATCCTATAAACTGGTACTTATAGCATGTGTATACTGAGGAAGTCAGACTCCACACCGAATTATAGCTTAATAAGAAAAGTGGAGCAGCGCACCCCATATTCCAACCTTATTGGATGGTACTCGACAAAAAGAAAAATAAAAGCTTATATTTTAGAGTTTCTTTTGTTTTCTTTTACTCTGATGTGTAATGGATAAATCACCGTGAAATATTTAGTTTATTGGAAAGAAAACTTTAACTCCATTATTTGATTTACAACATTGTATTAATACAATATTTGAATTTTTTTAATCCTTCAAAAATTTAAGTTTGGACGTTGAAATGAAATTAAAATTTATTTATTAAAATAGCAAAATTTACTAAAAATATTCAAATAAAACAAATTTTTTATAAAGGATATCATTTATGCTTACTAAGTATAGTATTTGATATAATAAAGCTTAATGTATATTTCTCTCTCTCTGTATACATACATATAAGTATTTAAGTAGATCGGCTTTTATGATATTTACATAAATTTATGAGGCCGTAGTGTCCTGGTTGGTTAGGTCATCGTTCTCGTTACCAAACGGTGGTGAGTTCGAATCCTAGCTTAGCCGAATATCCGTCATGAATGTTAATGGCGACTGGAGCACGTTAAATCCGTCGGGTTGCAATGTCCTCCATGTTCCCATTACAAATTAATACCTCTGGGGGTGGTTGGAGCCAGGCTTTGGGTCTTCACTGGTTTCAATCTCTAAATTGGAAGATTCATGTGGTGCTGCCATCTGTGAGCCAAAAGTCGTACTTCCCCCTTCGTATGAGGGTGCTCTATTGAAAAACGGAAGACGCTTCCTCTGACTTCATTCGCCTAGTCTCTGTGATGGGCGGACTTGGCGTTGCCAAGTGTCATTAACAACAACAACACATAAATTTATTCAAATTGTGACTGGGATTTTTAATTAAAATAATAATAAAATTTGTGTTTTTATGTAACGAATACTATTTTATATGAGTAAGAAATGTATCTAATACTATTTTTGTTATATCATTCTTCAAGTAATTTTGATATAGTTAATAACATAAAAATATATTAATATAAAATTCTAAGTATTCGAATTTAACATGGGTGTTATAAATATTAGATAATGATGTATGTAAGAATGTAATAATAAGTAAGCAACTAAGAATGTATGTAATGAATAATGTCAATGATTACTGCTTAAAATAATCAAACCTCATCAAGAAAATTTTGTAAAAAGTTAAAGACAGCTACGATTTTTTTAAGAGCAATGAATGAAATATTTATGTATTATTCAAACTTGCGTTTGAAACTTCTGAAAGATACTTTTATTTTTCAATGAATAATGATTTGGTTGAGTGATTAAGAAAATTGTGTTTAGGGAGAAACGATTGCGGATTAGGTTTCGCAATTGTTGAACAATGGATGATTTATTGCTCATTTGTTCTTGAGTCAGCAAGTCAGTCATCTGGTTGGTTGGAAATTTTTAAATATTCTTCTTTGCGGCACATGGACCCTAACATTGTCTTTGAAAATAATCCCCAAAAGGCAAATTTAAATTATATGAAATATAAATTTATAATTTTTAGTTGTTAAATAGTTCACCAAGTCACTGAAAATGAATATGTCAAAAATAATTGTAATAATGAAAAATATTGAAAGAAATGAAAGTGGAATTTTTTATTAAAATTTAAATGTAGAATCATAAAATATATATAAGTTAATAATGAACCATAAAAAAAGAACAATGGAGAACAATATTGTAAAGAATATGTTGAACAGTTAACTTTGATTTACAGTAAATTTAAAACATTATGGTACATTCATGATCTTGATTTATTCCACATTCAGTAAGAAATGAGGTCTAAGTAGTTATGGTATTGTTTGCTTCCTGTTGTTATTAGGCTAGGAACTCATTTTTGGTACCTTTAAGATAATAATTGATAAAAAAAAGGTGAAAATTTTTTTTACGATTTACTATAAACATATATAAATTTGGGGTGAGCTCTAAAAAATGGATGTCTCGTAATCATATTATATTTTTAAGCTGTTTCGAACGAAGCTCAATAAAAGTTAATTTTGAAGCTCCTTTGCTTTATTTTATTAATTCTAATCAATTTTCGTATTCACAACATTGGAATATAAAAATAATTCAAATACATAATTTATTCCAATAAATTTTTCTGCAATATTTTTAAGGAATATTTTCATCATAATCTATCTTATTTTAATCTTTTTATACCAACGTTATTTACTTCTAATGAAATAGCTTTTAATTAGAAATCGAATAATTATAATTTTTTAATTAAAATTATAGCCGCCCACTCCGTTCATAGGTCAACATGTCTGACGGCGGATGGAGAGGTCCTGGGTTCGAATACCGGTTTGGACATGGATGTATTATCTCTCTCTTGTCCTCTTTTCCTTGAATAAATGGGTTGTGAATGTTGCTTACCTTTAAATAAGTATTTATAGTATGTGTGTACTGAAGATGTCGGACTCCACACTAAATTATGGTTCAATTGGAAAAGTGGAGCAATGCACCTTATACAGCCAACCTATCTGGCACAAGACAACAACAATTAGAATTAAATATTTAAATTTAACTTGCTATAATGTGTTAACAATTAAATTTTATGACATTTCTTGTATAAAGGAATGAATTCACATAGCAAAGAAGGAATCAAAGAAATTATGTTATAAGCTAGAAGTATAACTACGATTGACTAGAAGTTTTTTTATCATCAGTGTTTTCTATAAAAATTAAAAAAGTTTGAAAAACTATTCTATATTTTACTTTTAAAACGTATCTGAAGTAAGAGGAAAAACCTTCTATTTAAAGAAAAGTTTACGACAGTAGGATAGTATGGCATGCTTATATCTAAACAAAATTATTCTTTTCAATTACATTATATTATGTGAGTTCAAGATTAATATATATTTAAAAGTAACAGAAATCTAAATGCCTTTTTTGAATATTGTACTCTAATTTTGTTGTTGACGAAGAAATTTAATTCAATAATTTTATAAATCATTGCGCTAGAAATAGATCAGAAGGACAGTTATTGGTTTTTATAGATTAATCAGATAATTATTTAAAAGGACATTTTAATCAGATAGAGTCAAAAATCAAGAAAAATTGAAAATAAATGCACACATTTGGAATACAATAATTACTTAAAATATTGAAACATCAATAAGGCACTTTATAATGAATAATAAATAATTTATTTTTAATGGCTGGCCCCCTCGAGCAAGTAAGTAAGTAACATTAGGCCATTTGCCGCAACAAGGCCGGAAACTGCTACTCATTTTATCATGACCCAGTGGGCACCTGTGAACCAAGTCACGGAGATATGAGTAGCATCGCCCACGCCACACCACCACAAACCCGTTTATAGGGCGGGCAACATTCATCCATCATCTGAGGAAAGGATAAAAAACACAGAGAGAGAAAGTACATCCAAGCCCGAGGCGGGATTCGAACCCAGGTCCTACACATCCGTAGTCAGTTACGCTAACCACTAGACAGGTTAGGTGGGACAACAGATAATTACAACTTCTTTAATGAAAACTTGCTAAACTAGTATAAAGATTAAACAATTTTTCACAACACCCAAAATAACAAATTATATGGTTGAATAATGAAAATAATATCAGATAATTAGGAAGCGCATGTGGTTGATAACTACGTGTATTGATCAAAACATATTTCCAGATCACAGTTATACATTTAGTGAGAGTTAATGACATCATTTTAATGACAGTAAATTCATATAAATCACAAAAATGTGTTATTTTTATTCAATTGAATAATTTCTCAGATATAAAATTTAATTTTATGATTTAAACTGCTATAGACAAACAATTTTCAGACGTGATTAATGTGAATTAATGACGTAACTGATGTGATCAATGTGAACTAATGCCGTAACTGCATGTATGCATTCTCTTTTGAATTTAGCTGATCACACCTTTGATTACATGTCAATTTGTGTATTTCTCAGCGAAAGTTGTGAGGGATTTTCTTTAGTATCGGAAAGCAAATCTGTCGGAAAACAAGGTCTATCCATAAGTTTTGGGATATTATCCAGACACGTGTTTCTTTAAGGAGAAGAGCAATGGTCATCGTTATTGTCTGTCCAACCGTAAAAAGAAAAGAAAAAAAAAAAGGAAGTGAAAATGGGAAGTGAAATGTTCATGGCGCTGGTTAATGCGATTGATTGAATAGCTTCAATAAAGAGTGTTATACGAACTCACACGAAATATTAAGGGATGTTAGGCTGAAAAGGAGAGTTATTTCTCGTGTATGTTGCTTCTAATAAAGGTATTCGGATGATTTCCGCCAATATGTGGGGAAGAATGTTCTGTATTGAAGGTATGGCTTAGTCAACAAGATTGAATGGAATGCTGCTGTTCTTCCGCCAAAAGCCGAATTCCATTTAATATGAAACTCATACTGATGTCATTCGATCAGCGGGAGCGACAGTTGTGTTATCAATATAAGAAGTAATATATTCACGATACTAGTCGCAAATGTTCGTCTTCTACGGTTATTTCGAATTATTAATTGAAAACTATAAAGAAAAATTATTTTAAATTTATGGAGTTGAAATTGATTAATATGATAGCATATTTGATGAAAATAGGATCATTCCTTTGAAATCCATTGTTTTCAGTAAATATGTATTTTATCTAAATGCAATACTCGTTAAAAGTGCTTAAAATGCATCGAGTTTTACTTTTTTTTACAAAAGAAATAAGCTTTTGAGTATTTTTATTACTTAACTTTATTTTCAGGAAAGTTAAAAAGGTATTCCATTCTATTATGTTTTAAAATTCGGCGTCATTTTCACCAAAATGTATGTTTATTTCATTAAACTGTGATGTTTATCACATCAAAATGTATGTTTATTACAATTTTAATGGTACAAAGATTCTTAATCTTGTTAAAAGGGTAAAAATCAGAGAATCATATGAAGATATATTATTCGAGTTTATGTGAATACTAGAACTCAAATATCTTGATTTATTGAATTATAAGTCCATTAAGTAATTTTTAGATACACTTTTAATGAATTTTTTTTATTTTAATTTTTATGGCATTTTTCAATACCTGAAAACATAATAGCTATACTAGTTTTTAGAAATGAAGGAAAGACAAAGAATAGTAATCCTTTTAAGAAGACATGATGGAATTTTTGCATTCGTATATGTAGGACAAAAAAGATCATAGTATACCATATTTAATGAGACGTAAAATAATAAGAGGAGAAGTTTGATGCAAGAAAAATGTTTTCAATTTTCAGATACGATAATTTTGAGACGTAAAACAGATTATATATAGAACTATATATAATGTCAATTGTATATGGTTGATTTGTTTGGTAGGACAAGATATATTACTTTTACAATGAAGTTGTGATTCTATAGGAAAAGATTGACGTACGTGCCATATAAAGTTACTGCATATGTTTTTAAGGCATCCTAAATATATACTGAATTGTTGAATGTTGAATATGATTATTCACTACAGACCCTTATGGTATTTCTGTTCTGTAGAAAGAAGTTATCACTTGTTGTACTGCATATGAGTTTAATAAACAGAAAAAATATTATTTCTATAGATGTTAACATTGAATTGCACTCCGTAAAACAGGGGGACAATCACTGAAATGTCAAATGCAGCTGACTATCTCTGCATGAATTTCTTTCATGCATATTTGATGATAAAAAAATTCTCCCCAAATAGAATAATTATTTTTGTAAGGACTAAATTTAGGTTCATCAATAGAGAGGGAATATTTCTATTGGTCAAGTGTCCAGTAGACAAGAACCCATCCTAAAAGTTATTTCCTTTGACGGGATTTGGAAACCATAAAAATGACTGATAGCCTCTCTAAAATTTAAAAATTATCTTCATGATATATTATATCCATGAATTTATCATGGTATCCATG
>JAPDSC010078867.1:0-12368 GCA_026290005.1 Latrodectus geometricus | reverse complement strand
TGTGTTATTTTCATTTTATTTTGAAGTCATTGTTTTCTAATTCTGGAAAAATAATTTTTTTCAGAATAAAAAATTCTGACAGGCACTATTTGGTAAAGATCAACAAAGGCAGCTCCGACCAAAATATATTTCGTGATAGAATATAAGAAAAAACATAGAGAAAGTGAATAATATAAAAAAGGGAAAATCCGTCGCTCCGAATTTAAAATCTCCCTTCTCCATGGTAGTTCACCATGTTACACTTTCTGACAGGGATGGTAGATTGATGTCGTTCTGAGCAACTATTCTATTTGTCCGAAGTTCTTTAGATTTCGCATCGAAAAATGGCAGTTCTTTGTTACTACGAAGGTCATTTTTATATTAATCGTGATAGAAATTAAATTTCTTCAAGATGACAATTTCATATGTATATGGGTCGGTGATATCAACAATTTAAGCAATGTTCTCCAAGTTGGTAAAATCGAAGTTGATGAATACTTGAAATTTACCGGGCACAGAAATTTTGTCCTCGTTTACTGTAATTATATAAGAATGTCCACACTCAACTGACTTTGTAAATTTGTTTGGACAATCATCACATAGGTTCATGATTTGAATATCAGACAGCATACACAGTTGTTGATTTTTCATTCAACGAATTGTCCTTGATCTCATTCATAAAGTGACGAAATTTGACTTCAGGGGTATCTTCTCCATATGGATCACATGAGATAGCTGCTGCCTAGTTTCCCCAATTGTCATTTCAGGGAGAAATTTTTTTTGTCTTTGTCTGGGTACGACAGCTTTTCCGATAAAGACATACATCATGGCAAAGTCAACACTTTGCTTGGAGTTTCGGGGCTTTTCTATTCACTGTTTTAGAAAATCTGTCTAGCTGTCGTTTTAACCGAGTAAGTGGAAGTGAAACTGATACCTTCCTGGTCAGAAATTGAGTTTGCCTTTGGCCACTTGAGAATACAGTCCATGACAACAAGGATGCATTTATCATTTTTGTCGGTTTGGGGAAGGCAGCATAAAATCTCCATCCAATATTTTCAAATGGTGTTCCGAAGTTTCCATCCTTGGTATGGATATCTTGACCAATGTGATAGATTTTCCTATTTATTTCAGAAAATATAACAGTAATTTCATTTGTTTGTTCTGAAAATCGCTATTTTCATTGAACTAGCATTATTTAGACAATAATGTCACAAATAAAATTGAAATAAATATTAAAACAACTATTAAGTCTGACCAGAAGTTCGTGTGCATTAAGACAGTTCCTGGAATTCCCTATGACGTATTTTCTAAAACCGATGCAATTTTGAATCTGTTGAATTTTGTCATGGTTTGACTAACAGCTCATCACCAACTTTCATAAATATTGAACTCAATTTTGTACCCATAGAAGATGAATATATATAATCAGTACAAACGTATTGTGCTAAATTTTTTTTACTTTCGTATGGTAAATCTGCCAGGTCTGCATAGTTGAAAATTAATAGTGTACATGGTGAACATATCATTAGTGTAAGAACTGCCCAGAAATAGTTTAAAAATTTTAATGTTTGGAAAAACAGTAATGATAATGAACCATGTTCAGTACGTCCTGTTAATTTTGATGATGACATTCTTTGAAATATTGTATAGTCAAGTTACAATTAACAATCGATTAGATTTCTCAAAGGATTAATTCGTCTCATGGAATAGTCATCATCATTTAAAGAAGATTGGGAAAGTAACCAAATGTTGAAAGTGGTTACAGCTTGAGCTATCTGAAGCCAATTGCAAATAAACATCTGCACTTCCCTTTTATCGCGTTTAGAAATTTTGCCATTTTTAAATCGTTTGGTAACAGGTGACGAAAAATGGACTATTTACCATAACGTCACAAGAAGAAGAACAACATGGACTGATATAGATAAGTAGCCGATTCCATCAGCAAAAGTGTCTTTACATCCCAAAAAGATTCTTTTGAGTGTTTGGTGGGATATGTATGGTGTAATTTATTTCAAACTGTTATAACCATATCAAATGATTAATTCAGAAGTTTACAGTGAATAACTTTGCCGTCTAAACTCAGAATTTAAAAAAAAAAAAAAAAAAAAAAAAAAAACGCCCACTATTCGGGAATATCAAGAAAGAGTTGTTTCATCATGATAATGCTAGACCGCATACGGCTCGAACAACTCTGCAAAAAATTAGTGATACCTGTTTACTGCTCTGATTTTGTTTCCAAGTGATTTTTACTCATTTCATGCTTTACAGGGAAAAAAATTAAATTCTAAGGATGTACACAATGAACTTTCAAGCATTTTTGTATAAAAACCAGAGTCTTTCTACAGAAATGGCATAAAATAGCTGCCGGCAAGATGACGAGACATTTTAGATAAGGGAGGAAAATATATATTTGATTAACATGCTAAAAATGCGTTTTCTGATATCATTTACAAATTTACCAAAAAATGCGTACGAATTTATGGACTGACCTGATAATTAAACAGAAATATATTTAAACTAGTATGTACAGTATTCCTATTTTTCGTTACAATACTATATTTAAATATGATATGATTTTAAGACAGATTTAAATAAGCAAGTATTTTATATTATATAATACACCGATTCATACATACATATGTATTTACTTAATTATAATATATATTTATTCAGTTATGTAGACAAGTAAATATTATGTATAAATATGTATATTATAAAAGTAATACATTAGCTTATATAATCAAATTAAAGTTTAACACATTAATGTTAGCAATATTATTCAGTTTGAAAAAGGTGTGGTTATATATATATATATATATATATATATATATATATATATATATATATATATATATATATTGGAAGGTCATGAATTCTATTCTCAATTTAAGATCCATGATGTTCACTAATGTCAGTAAGAGCACGTAAAATAGGGTTGCAATATTTTCCCCAGGAAATAATAGTATGAATAACACAAAATATCTAGGGGTCTTCGGCGTGATTACTGCTTTTAAATTATGAAGATGTAACTTCTTCGGATTTAAGATGTCATTATCACATAAATTGCCCCAATTTCACCTCTTGTAGGGCCAAAGGATGAAATATTCCTACTGGCCAAACAGTTGAAAAAATATATTAATGAATGCGTATCACACTGTGAAATTTTAAAACATTTTTAACAAGTTATAAGTAAACAGTTTGAATTTTATTATTATTTATTATTAACAAATATTTAAGTTAACAGTTTGAATTTTTTATGACTCTCTTCTCTTAGGCAATAATGCAATTTAAAAAAGAAGTTTTACATGTTTCCTCTATTTCATCTTATCCAATAAAAAAACCCTTCCTTTATATCTCTTATTGATATAATATTTTAAATATTTAGATTTATCTTACACTATCAGTACTAAGCAACCTCTCTTCAGGTAATCATTTTGAGATGATGGAGTTACCCACAAATAATATAGAAGAGGTTGTAGCATATTGAATTGCTGACCGTGTTTAACTTAGAGTCTCGGAATAGGAGTAGATTAATCAATCTTAAAAATACTTAACTCGTTAATATTTTTCAAAAATACTAACGCGTTAATATTTTTGAAAAATACTAACGTGTTAATATTTTTGAAAATAAAATTTCTTCTAAGAAACATAAAATTTTTCTTAAATATCAATCTTTGGGATTTAAGAAATTTTTTTATTACTTTTTGGAAACCTGAAGTAAAAAAAAAAAATACAATATAATCACATGTAATGAAAAATGTGAAATAAGTAAGCTTATCTCACTTTTCCTTTTGAAATTTTATACAATTTTCCTTAAACTTGACCACTGTTTCACTTAACATCTGTTCGGATAAATTTTAAAGTATTCTGTAGAAAAAGTTTATATATTTGGTAAAACATTATAATTAAAGAGTAATTTATTTTTAAGAGACATAAATAAAATTGAACAATAAATTATCAAAAATAACTTTAGCAATTCATTTATTTATTTAATTACTAATTAAAACTTCATATTTTTGTATTTAAATAAATTTATAATAAATAAGGTATTATTTATAAATAGTTTTAAATATAATACAAAATATATAAAAATATTTAAGAATAATACAATTTGTGTACGAAAAAGAAATTTCTTTGTCATTATATATATATATATATATATATATATATATATATATTCAAACTTAAAATTTTATTGATTATTTGATTATTTAGAGCAATATTTTCATTATTATTTGTACTAATTTTTCCACCCTCTCATTTTCCATGAATACCAACTAAAAACTTCAAAAAATTCGTGTTCGTTTGTTACATTAAAAATTTAATGGTACATCTCTCTGTATCGATAATTTTAATATTATGTACTTTTGTAATAAGCATATACTAATGTAAGCGTTACTTCGCTTTTATATAGGTAAAGTAGAAATGCAACTCCGGGAATTTACATATTTAAATGTACATGTGTTTTTTGTTTTTTTCAATATATTCTTTGATGGTATTCAAATTTATTTTTTTCAACGTTGAGTTAATGTTAAAGAATTCATATTCATGTTTCCTGAGAATTAAATTGATACAATCAATGTTTGTTTCATATGATGATGGCTATTTGGAAATAAATAAATGGCAAACCATTTAGAAGGGCTATTTGAAAACTATCTAGAAGTTCATCTGTACAGGCCTAAAATACATATGTACCTTAAAAACAGCATATTGGAATTGTAAAATCATCAAAATTCATTTGACATGAATTTTGACGCCAATTTTGTGTCAAAATTCCCCAAAAACTGCTAATAAAATTATACCAATATTGCTGATATGAACTGTCAATAAAATGTTAAATAAAGATTAGCAATTAATTACTATATAGATTAAAAGATTCAGAAAAAATTTAAACACTTACTCCGGCCAAAAACTCTAAAATATAGGAATTTAAAAAATATTTATAGTTATATCGAGATATTGAATGCACACACCATTATAAAGTCTAATGGCATTGTGCTTTAAAAGAGTTACAAAGACCATAAAATATGTGTGTATATGCAATATATATCTGTTTATGTGTTTATATTATTTGAATGTTTAATATCACATAGATGTCATTATCACTATTTGTAAGTAATTCTAATTTGTTTAATTTCTCCTTATCGCGTTTGTTAATAGAAAGATTTTTTACCTGCTTCTGTTTTGCAAGCTACGTATTTTAGTATTCCTTATCGCATTAATCTTTTTCTACTTTCTATGATCCATTTTGTTCTTTGTTAATTATTATACAAATATTTACTTTATACCGTTTTTCGGATGGTTTATTTTGATTGGAACAAATAAATATCGAGAAACGCGTAAAGTGAAATTCGTCATTCTAGTTCTTTTCGTGTTCTAAATAGAATTCAATTTCTTTGAAAGTGAGTGAGGTCTTATAACTGTTTAAATAATGGAAAATGTACATCACTTTCAATAAAGAAAAGAATTTGAAAAAGCAATTTAATGAGATTAAAGAACAAAACTAATAATGAAATTGTTTATTCAGATGTCGATAAAGCTGAAATACTTAAAAAGAAATAGTTGCTTAATTAATGAAGTGTTGAGTTTTTTTGTTGTGAGAAAAACAAAATTGAAACATTGAGTTTATTGTTTGTGATGAAAAAACATTGAAAAAAACAAAATATTTCAATCTCTACAAAATAATTTAAATTTGCTTTATTTGATTTTGGAAAAGTAGAACACCAGCTGAGACTAAGACATAGACTAATTTATTGATGTAAGATTATCTCAATTGTCATTACCAACATTTAATGATAAAATAAAAGAATGGCTTTCTTTTTTGGATTGATTCAGTTTCAATGATCATGACAATAGTAATTTGTCAGATGTCCAAAAACTTCAATATTTAAAAAGTTCTTGTTGCTTTTTAAATTATTCTTGCGATACTTGCAATTGTTTCAAATGGTAAAATAGTTGAGGATTTGCTTAAGGAAAGATATTCAAATAGAAATTAGATATCCACTCTTATAGAAAGCTTATTATCAGAATAGTTAACAGCATGCTGTTAACTATTCTAATACAATTTTACAGTTAATGAATGTAGAAGATCTTTAAGTCGAGAGGGGGGTTACAAATACTCTAATCATTCAGTTAACAGTTTAGAAATTATATACAAATATTCTCATGTGATACAAACATCATATAAAATGCAATGAATTAGGAACTATAAGTAATTTAGTTTAAATTTTAAAAACTTGTTAGAACACTTCAAAACCGAAAAGTTTGATGGGTTTTAAGAAGACAATATCTAAAATTACGTTATCCTCAGAAACAAATATTTAATGTTGTTTTTGCAACAAAATTAATAGTTCTTAGTGGTGTGATCAATTTTTAAAATTGCCTATTTTACTAATTTTGCCAAATTTACTAGTTATTTCAATGAACACAAAACATTCTTCTAGTATTATCAAAATTAGGAAGAATAACTTATGTTTATCCTAATGCTAACAACATTTAAAGTTGTAAGCATTTTGACTTTACACTGCGACATTAAAAGACCTTTTGATGTGATATTTTACTTACCTGTGAAACACTCTGAACAAATGAACTACATTTTGAACATTACCTTAGTAATTTTAAATTTCTTTACTTTTAATTTTAAATGCATTATGCTAACATGTTATGTATTACCTCAGATATACAATAGTATTGAAGTTTTGGGATTGCTTCAAGCACCTATGTTTTTGCACACTTAATAACTTTGAATATAAATCAATTTTAAACAAATTCAAATTAATTAAATTATTTGAAAATAACATTTTAATTTTTTAAAGAAGATTTGATATAAAATTATTATTATGACTTTTACTGAAACTTTTGACATAAAAAAAAATATATGTGGTAATAAAAATATAATATATTTGACATAAAAAAAAATATATGACATAAAAAAAATATATGTGGTATTCTTTTTTAAAGAAAAGTAAGAAGTCGTTTGAAAAGTGATGAAATGATAGAAAAGAAAACGATGTAAAGTGAGCGGTGGGTGTTTCTCAGCGGGGTTGGTTCTTATATTGTCATGGGGATTGACACAAGAATAAAAATACTGTCTCAAATGGGGTGTTTTGCAGCAACTGTAAAATCAAAGACTCACTTTCAACAACAGTTTTCAATTTTGTTTTCAAGAAAATAGACTGGAAGATTAAAGTGTGACACTTTATGAAACTAGACTTAAATGCATGATGATAAGAAGACTTAAATAACTAGATTTAAATGCTTCGATGATAAGAAGCAATTCATTCCGAATTGCTTCTCATCATCGAAGCATTAAAATAGAATGAATAAAATAAAACATTTAATTTCAGTTTTATTATTGTTAAAAGGAATTTTTGTGATTAAAATAATATGTATGGAATTCTAAACATATAATGCTTTTTTTATTTATAAACATTTATGATTGTTAATACATAAAGGAATGTGTGATTATCTTTTATTAATATCAATGTGTACTTTATCACTGACAGTGTAGTATGAATCAGTGACTATGTATATTAAATCACCGAATCTTAAATTAATAAAACTCTTATCAGAGAG
The DNA here is from genome assembly GCA_026290005.1 of Latrodectus geometricus. Lineage (NCBI taxonomy): Eukaryota > Metazoa > Arthropoda > Arachnida > Araneae > Theridiidae > Latrodectus > Latrodectus geometricus. The sequence goes on along the minus strand of JAPDSC010078867.1, from coordinate 4,814 downwards.
TATAAATACTTTTATTTCTTAGTGATAATTCTTTTTTCTAACGGTGGGTTCTGGGTGACTAAGCCTTCGCCCTAATAAAGACGGAATCTGCTACTTATTTAACACCAACAGGTAGCATCACCTGTGAATCAAGTCACGGAGGTGAGTAGCATTACCTACGTCACACAACCACCAAAACGTTTAAAAAGTGGGCCACATTCATCCATCATCGTAGAAGAAAGGACAGGGAAACACAGAGAGAGAAAGGAGACATTCGTGCCCAAATTGGGGTTCGAACCCGGAATCAACAGCATAGGAATCATGAACACTAACCATTCAACCATAGGCTAGCTCTTAGAAATAAAATAAGAAAGTTATTTTTGTATTCCAAATTACTAAAATTCAAAATCAAAAATACTTCTTAAAAGGTGCTGCTTATCCAAATTTTCTAATAATAATTTTGATCCTACATACAAAATCCTCTGATGCAAAAAAATATTCAATTTATGAAATAAAAGATTTCCTTAAAGCATTATAAATCTAATGAGATGATTTAAAATTGGATTCCAATAGAATGATATTTTTCCAATTTTATTGTCATTTTATTATTAATATAATTTAACTGAAAATAAAAGTACTTGTAGGAAATGATATCATAGCACTTTTTCCTTTAAGCAAAAATATCTTGTTCAAACTTTTCTTGAAATCTTTAATTATGTGAGTTGTAAATTATATGTAAAAAAAAATTTGAAAACTTATAGCAAATAACTTCTTCTAATGGTTTTTCTTCATCGACTGGTGAACTATCTTTGGTTATAATATGATCTTATAATTTCTTAATTTATTAACTTCATTATCTTAAAATCTTTTTTGTTTATTTAGCATCAATCTAAATATCAAACATTTATGCAATCTTAATTTTATTCTGATAATGAACACTATGAAAATCAAAATATATAATTAGAGTTTGGTAAAAAATACCTAACTTCTTTCTCTCATTTTTAATAGAATTTCTAGTAATTAACTTTTTCTGAATTAGTTTGCTAGAGATAATATTCTATAAAATATATGCTTACAATATAAAAAAAAAACATTCTTTAACTTTTCTAAAAAATATTAAACTATCAGCAATAAGTTATTTTCTGAAATAATATAATTTTATTTTTTTTCATGTATAAACTATACTTTTATGTACTCATATCTGCTATAATTTTTTCTGTTAGATAAATTTTTAAAAGAAATTCTATAAAGTAATTTATTTTATCTTAAAAAATTTACTATCTCCAATGTATGAGTTAAAAGAATTTTTCTTTCGCAGACACATCTATTGATGAAAATATTTTTCTTTAAATTTTAAATTGAAGCAATAATATTTATTTTTAAGTAAAAGTAAAGGTAGGATAAGTCACTGAGTTAATATATCACTGAGGAAAAATATATTTCTTTGAATAAATGTAATTTATAAAAGAAATTTTTTATCATACCTTTGAATTTGTTTTCCATTTATTTTTAAATAATATATGGCTTAAATTTCATTTAGATTAAAGTAATTAATTTGAGTTAAACTATATGTTTCTCCAAAAACTCACCAGTTGTCTATAATTTTTCAGTTATTAATCCAAATCATTTAAAATGCTTTGTTTGTAAAAAGTTATTTAAAAAGTTTGCAGTTGTTTAAAAAGCTTTGTTTGTAAAAAGTTATTCAAAATTTTTAAAGTTATTCATAAAATTTTCAGTTATATAAAAAGTTTTGCTGGTAAAAAGTTATTTAAAAAAGTTTTCAGTTATTTAAAAAGTTTACAATTATTTAAAAAATTTCTGTTATTTAAAAATGTTTTATTTGTAAAAAGTTATTTAAAATATTTGATTTGGCCTTTATGGTTACATTTTATTTATGGGAAATAACTGGATAAGAACTTATTTTTAAGGGAGATCCTGAACTATTATAAATACTTATGCTGTTTTGAAGATGGGAACCAAACGTAAAATAACATATTTATGATGAAATTTAAATGTTTATCATAAATAAACATGAAATTTCGTATTGTAATTAATAAATTTTTAAATTGATTTTTGATTAAGTGGAACTAGCGGCTAACTAGTGTTATATAAAATCCATTGAAAATAACTTGACATCTACAAATCAAGAAATTGAATGAGCTGTGGCTAAGATTTAAGAAATGTTGTATGAAAAATAATTGGTTATGTTTATTTGAAATTAGCTTTATTTTAGAGGCCGTTTAGCAAAAGACATTTTTTTATGTATATTTTAATGTGCATAATGGACATAATGTTATAAAAGAATGCAAGAATGCCATGACCATATATAATAAAAGTCTTAAAAGATTTGTAGCCATAAGTAACTACATCTTCACATCAAAATTTGAAGAATATCTAATTTAGTAAATTAAATAATTCATAAATGTTTAAATCTGATTAAACTAAAGATTGAATTGGTTAAAGGAGGGTTTCACCTTGTTATAATCCTATTGTAACAGTTTTTATAATTCAATGAGCACTAATTTGATGAAAGTTTTTGACATTTATTCCATGTGTGATAATATCTCTTAAGATTTATTGAAAGAGGAAAACCATCTCTTGTGATTTATTCCAAAAACGACACTATTTATTGAGATTTATTCCATGTACTGTAACATTCCTAGAGATTGTAACATTCCTTGACTTCATGAGTGCCAACAACATTCGAGATTCCCTTCATGATCGATATGTCTTGAGATTTATTACAAATACGACATTATTTATTGAGATTTATTCATGTACCGTAGCATTCCTTGAGATAGTAACATTCCTTGACTCAATGAGTGACAACAACATTCGAGATTCTCTTCATGAGCGACATCTTTGGAGATTTATTTCATGTAAGACAATAAAACGCAAGAATACGAACTCTTAATCACATCATTGAGCATTTAGGTTCATTAAAACACTAAAAAATGTATTTAGTTTGCAACATTGAAACGTCGGTAGGAAAAGGATAAAGCTAAAATGATATATGCTATCATGAAGACTCTGGTATTCTGGCTTTCAATGTAATCTGGATCAATCATTAGCCAACATTCTATTAATAGATTTTAACAGCTATTTATCTTTTATGCTTTTACAAGGGAAGTTCTTTTTTACTGTATTAATTATATGTTTTATGTGCTGTAATGTACTGTCTTACTTATTTGAATGTACTTATTTGAGTACATATTTGTTTGCACCTTTTTTATTAAATTTTAGATTATCCTTAGTATTAATGCAATAAAAAATACTAGTTCATAGACGGGAAAGTTTTCTTCAGTGTTTAGTGTTTACTGACTTGTCATGCCTTTTAATTGTTACTGTAAAGTAAACTGTGCTAAGCCACACTCAGAATTGATGTTACGATATCTGTGTATGTTAATTTGAAGTCTTTCCTTTGCCAGAGTTTCTAACTGTAGTACAGTTCAGGTCTGGCATAAATTAAAAATTTATGTTATTTTCATCAGTCAAAAATATATTTAATTCTGCATACTCTCTTCATTGTATTTGTATTTGCTTTATAAGCTTTGCAATGAAACTGATGACTCACGTGTTTATTTGTTAATGCTCCAGAAATAAATTATCTTGCTAATCTGAAACTCGAATAAAATTGATTTTCTTTACATATGTGTATTTTCAGCAGCTATAACAAATTCTTCTAGATCTTAGTTTTATACTTAGGTTCAAAGAGTCTTAGAAAAAAATTCGTCTAAACTTCTTTTTGATATTCTACATATTTTATTCAATCAATATTCTATGGATTTATAAAAATCTGTTAGTATTACGTATAGGAAAAGTATTGGATATAAAGAAGGAAAATGCAAAATTTATAAAAGGTAAAAAATAAAATTTATAAAAGATAAAAAATAAAATAACATTAATTATGTTCATTGAATCAAATTTCTTTCATCATAATATAAATATTGCTGTTTATATTTTCCTAAGATAAGGAACTAAGAAAGTATTATAATATATTTCCAGATAATTCTCATTTTGCTTAAATACGAAAAGATGATTACATTCGGCATTAAATCTACAATATATATTTTTAATTAAATATTTTCTTTACTTTTATCATTTAATGTCTAAATTTGATTGTTAAATATTATATTTTTATCATATTACACCAATTTAAAATATTAAATTAACTATTCTACATAAGATAAGTAGATTAAATATTTTAAATTGTATACTTGTTTGAAATTTGCTTTGATATATAAATAAAATTAGGTATTGAAATTAAAATGTTGAATGCCAGTTATTTTGCTTAAAATATTCTTTCAAATTCAATTCAAAATTTATGAATAATGTTAGTTCTGAAGTAAATATATTGTGATGTTACACACTGCTAGTTGAATAATGAAGTTAAATGTCATAAAGTCATATCTTGGCATTTAGTAATTGAAAAGACATTATTTTAAAATGTAAATGCGTTTTAATTATTTTTGTATTAAATACAAAACAAGAAAAATAGTCAGATTTTGATAAATTTGAAAAGTAATTCTAATATGCATTTGAAATATATATTATATATATATATATATACTATGATATTATATATATATATATATATATATATATATATATATATGAGCGCTTTAATTAAAATTTTAAAACAAACAATTAAAATGTATTTAAAACATAACACTAAAAATAATCTTAAAAAGATTATCTCAAAAAATATTTATGTTTTAAGGAAAATAATAATTTTTTTTTTGCAAAGAGCTGTTAAGTAAAGATATGAAATAGTTCACGATTTGCAATTTTTAACTCACCAAATACAAAATTGATAAAATTCTTAGTTTCATTAG
>JAPDSC010078857.1:392769-411394 GCA_026290005.1 Latrodectus geometricus | reverse complement strand
TATATATATATAAGTAATATATTAAATATATTTAGGCATCATATTTTTCATTATTTTCTAAAAATAAAGAAAAAAACATTCTCATTTGTAGTCAAAATTATAACTTTTAATATTTTCACTGGAAAAAAACTATTTGTAATCTACCGTGCAAAAGTATTATGAGCTAAAAATAGATTTCATTAAATTAATCTTCTCGAATTTATTTAAAAATCAACATTGGTATTTTTATCCAAGTATGAAAGAAATAAAGAGTACAAAAACATTTTTGTATAAGGATTATTATTATCTTCATCATTATTAAAATAAAAAAAATTTTCCCAGAAAATAAATATGGAATTTTTAAATCTGGTTGAATTGGCTTTTACGTTTTTCTCTCATAGTTTAATCATATTAAGCAATTGAAATTAAAAAGATTTTATTGAAAGATATGCTTTAAAAACATTTTTTCAAGTCTTTTTGGTTTTATAGAATGCAAATGAAAAGGATTAATACAAAAAGGAATTAACAAAGTTATAAAAACGTTAATTATTTATATTTATAAAATTTCTATTTAAATTTCTAATTATTTATAAATTATAATATGAAAAATTACGAAGTGCGAAATAATAACTATCTGCTTATTAGAATTTTTAATGATATTATATTATTTCAGTTTAAGAAAACAGATATAAAAAGATAACGCTTAGATACAGTTAATATTGTGAAAATTGATTAATTTCTACAGCTTTCAAACAAGTCAAATGGCTTAAGAATCTTTGGAGCTAAGAAACAATGAATATTTTTTATTTTTCATAAGATATTACTAAATTACTGGCAACATACCGAGAAGAATAAAATTAATTGCTGGCTTCTTTCTCTTTTTACAATAAATATGGCAACAAAATATCTAGCTTCAGGAATAATAGATACTTATTTTGATGGTGAATCAAACATCACAAGCTGAATTTTCATAAGCTACTTAAAATTACTTAACTCAAAATATTTAATTTTCTAACAAAGATTTTTACCTATTCGAACTGTCTAACTGTAAAATGTCAGTATTTTCTATCAAGAGACAAAATTTATTTTTTAAGTAAATTTAGTTTCTTTATTTTCTAAATATGTATTACAGTTATACAAAATAATGTTTAATGACTTTTTTAAGCCTTATATAAACAGTGATCACACAATTTATAATAAATTTTACCGACCATAATCATATTTTTACAAATCCTTAATTTCTCCAGCTTTATAATAATAAAGTCACAGTTATAAATTTCATTTGAATAAATTTAAAAAAAATAGTCTTAGGCTTAAAAATGTCTATTTTATCAACATATTGTGTTAATAAACTCATTTGTAAGTTAAAAATAAATCAAACACATAAAAACCCTTGTTTGAAAACTTACTAACTTGACTCGTGTTGTGATTAGGTAAACGATAATAGACTTGATTAAACATTATTTCTTCTAATACAAATCGAATTGTTTTTAAAGTAAAATAATTTATTCTAGAAGTCTTTTAAATTAAAAAATATGTATGAGTATAGAAAATTTTATATTTAATATAACTTAATTGATTAATCCATACCAAATATTTTAACTAAAATATTTGTAAAGTTGTAGAAACGAGTATAGCTGAGTTCGATGCCTAAGAGATTTTAATAATATAATTTTATACACCAAAAGTCACTTATTTAAAATACCAAGTATAGAAATATTTATTTAATGATTTTATTACATAAAAATTTCTAGGACAATTATTTATATACTTTACAATCTTTAAAATCATAATAGTTTCATATCACATTTCTAGTTTTACTTATAATTGTTTGATTATAAATTAAAAAAAAGCATTTGCTTAGAAAAATTATAAATAAGCTTGAGTAGAAAATTCAATATCATAAATAGTTTCAAAATGTTTAAAATTTTCATCTCATATGAAATAAATGTTTGAAGAAAATGGTATCACATCATGAAACATATTAGATGTATAAGTACTTTTATTAATTAATCTTTTAATAAAAAAAATTTAGATATCTCAAATGTGTGCTTATATTGATTGATAAATAGCAATTAAAATTAGCATCTTAAAGATTTTTATTTGCTGATTTTCTTATAATTAATTCTACAAAACAACACTGATCTATAAATTAGTACATTGAATCTGGTTATAAGAAATTTATCCAAAGTTGCTTATCACTTACAAGGTTAAATGTTCTAACAAAGCATTTGCGACAAAAAACAAAGCTTCCTAAATTTAATATAAAATAATGATTTTCATTGTATTCTATATCAATAAAAGATTATGTTTCATATCAGATCCACAAAACATTCAGTGGTGCTAAAAATATTTTGGCTCTGTGGATTTGACATTAATATATATGAACAGAAATGCATCTGAAAAAACCCAAACTGTCAGCAAACCTACACATACAAAAGAATGCATTGCTTCTAAAAGAATGCAATAAACTTCCTAAAGAAGTACCAAACGAAACAAAAATCATGCTATTATAGCTATTAACTGCAAGCTTCGAAAAGTTAGTTTCGGTGACTTTTATTGTTTGTAACGGATATTTGCATTCTGTTTCTGCCATTTCCCCAAAAATACATGGATTTTCTTTCTTCTTGGAATAGGATAATTCACAATAAAAAACTCATTATAATGCTTTCGGAGAAGTCCTTTGCAAATGTGTTGGCAATTTTTATGTTCCTTTCTAATTATTTCTTTGCTTTCTATGAAATATGTTATTTACTTCTGTAAAAGAAGAATATTATATCCACTGAAAGTATATGTCCTTCCTCAAACCTCAGTAGTCAATGATTTTAATAAAAAATGAGAAATATTTATTTTCTACTCTCTTTCAACACTCAAATATTTTTGATAAATTCATGGAATCAGTTTTGGGTTCAGATTTACTGTACGGTCACTCTTGACGCGATTTTCCAAAGTTGTCAATAAGTAACATTTTCTGGCAACCCAACCAATTCTGACCAATCACAGATGACGGATTCCGACAAATGAAAAATGAGGGATTGTGACAAAATGGGAATCGACCGAGGAAAAATGGAATATTCTGTTTATTTTCAGACCTCGCTTGTGCAGATTGGCGAGATTTTTGGCGATTTCTTGAAAAAGTCGCCAAGAGCGACCTTATAGTAAATTTTTACCTCAGTTTTGATTTAATACCAATGACATAATTTCTCAGACTAGCGTAATGCTCTTAAAATATTTAACCACTCCAGGAGAGAATAATATTTTAATAGATTAAACACACATACGAGAGTTAATAAATAAGGGTTAACCATTTAAAGATAGTACTTACGAAGAAAAATTATGAGAAGTAATTTATAGATTTTTTCAATTCTTAACACTTTGTTACATTTTTTATTTAACTTAAATAAAAGAAGTTCAGTATTTGTATTCCTAGTGATGCAATTGCTAAATAATTTACTAACATGATTATATCATTATGAAAATAATTATTGTATGCTTATGTCCATAATGCTAATATTAATACTATGCAATTTTTAAATATATTAGCCGAATATTTCCCGTATTGTCTAATAACTTTCTAATACATTCTGAATGTTCTTGCACATTCAGATTTTGTATTTCTTGCTAAATGGTTCTCGAAGTAATGTGGGATGCTATAATGTATTCAGTAGAAGCAATTCTTTTTTAATTTATTGTTCATTATGTATAAAATTTTTCAATTAAAAAATTAAGTATTTAAAATATATCTTACTTTGATCATTAGTAGGCATTTTGAACATTATTAGTTTACTGTACCTCATAATAATATACATTTTGTTGAATCGCATTAAAATGAGCTTTATTTCAAGCTGCACATGTTTTTCTTAAATATTATTTTAAAAAAAATAAAGGGAGATTAATTTATTTTGTTTATACCAAAAGTTTTATTAATTTTTATTAAGTGCAAAAACATACTTTTTATTTTATTGGTCTCATAAAATGTGTGTACGTATTTAATTCAGTTTTTATTTTATTACATTCAAAGTGAGAAAAACGTTTAATTTTGCTTCATATACGTTTGAACTATGTAACATATTTGATTTTATAATCATAAACCTATTTAAAATAGGCTTTACCAAATAAAAAAAGATGATGGAATACTATGAAGATTTCGAGGAAATAAATATTCATAACCAAGTTCCTTAACAGAAGATATTGTAAAGAAGTGAATTATGGGATATTCACAAGTTCCCCTTTTTTCCTGGATTCCCTGCTATCTCAAATGATTTATTCATTAATCATGAATTTGACTTATTGCTTACGTTGGTATACGTATATAAAAATGCAATGCATGAAAAATTGTTATTACACAATTGAATATTATTTCTGTAACCATAAAATCTATCTAAAATAGACTTTACAAACAAAAAAAATTTAATGAAACGCTATATGAATATCAAGGAAATAAATACTCATAATGAAGCTATTTATCATGAGTGAATCATGCGATAATCTAGTTCCCTAAATAATCACGTATACTTATAATGAGTTAAAGCCATTTTTTTCTTTTAAACTATATTTTCAAAACTTAACGCAAAATTGTACTTAAATTTTTAAATTTGAACAATTTGCAAAGTAATGATTCGTTACATATTTTCTCATAAAATAATCCTTCTAGACATCAAAGTTTCCTGCATGCGCTCTAATAAAGAGAAATGATAAAGTATTAACAGTGGAAATAAAATTTATTTTGTTAGAAAATTTAAACGTATTTTTCTTCTCTTTTTTGAATTAGATAATAATGCTTTAAATTCAAATCACTTCTTAGTAGGTTTTTATAATAAATTTTCGTCACGTGTCCTCTTCAAATTCCTGTAAGAAAATTATAAATATTCGTAAAAGCATGTTATAATTTTTCTTCAAGCTTGGAGTTACAATTGTCATAAAATTTTAAAGCTCTTTAAAAGTATTGAAATATAAGAACTAAGTGAGTGTGTGCTCATTAAAAGAATTTAATAAATCTATAGAAAAATTAAAATAATTTACCGGGAAGTTTTACATAACTTTTCTATTCATTGTATTTTTTTCTAGGTAAAGTCTCAAGAAAAAACTTAAAATTTTAAATGAACTATTTTTTTTTTCACTTTTCTAATAACCTGAAAGCGGAACTCTGTAAACATTTTATATGAAGTATATAAAAATTAAATTGATTTAAAGGAATTTCTGTTTCAAATTTGTGGCTTAGTGTAAGCAAATATTGAAAAATCATAAAAATTTCGTCTAAGATATTCTCTGTATTTTTTAAAAATTCTAATATTTTAAAAGGACTATTATCAAATGTTTAACCTGAAATGTTTGATGAATTAAATTTACAGATAAAATTTACTGAAACTTCTGCAATGATGGGTCAACATAATTAATTGCAATAAAAAATAACATTTTAAAGAATTTCGATAAATATTTTCGTTTCCATTGCTAATATGTATCTAAATTCCTTAAAATTTAATATTCTGAAGTCAATGTACTTCGATGCCGTATTGTAGAAAGGCTAATGACGAAGACCTTAGTAATCCGTTTTATCATATATTGCGTGAGCTACTTTCCGTGAAGACTTTCATAAATTGTAAGGCAGATTTGTGTAATGCAAGGGTGAAAACCAGGAAAACTCCGAAGCCCTCACTCCAACAAACATGTATGCAAAATTTCATTGCTTAATTAAAGATGGATGTTACGCTAACCATGGCTGGTGTTGAAACAGAAACCTTATATTTGGAAAGTCAAGGTCTTACCACTAAGCCATGGCTTAGGATGATTTGGTTATATGATATTAACATGGCCAGTTGATACTTCACTGTTTTTCATTTTTATCCAATTTAATGTAAATTTATTCATTTTGTAAATTTCTCTTTGTATGTACTATTATATCTTTGACTTTCATAATTGTAAGCAATTTTCGAGTTTCTATTTTATGGTGGTTCGGTTCATGCTGCTTTTACCCAGAATGTATTGCTCTACTTTCATATTTTACATATGCTTATCAATCTTGTATTTTAATTGTTAAATATTGTAGTGTTTGTAAATTATTAATAAATAATTTTTATTATGTCTACATTACTTGTTGACCTTATAAAAACTCCTTGTTTCCAATTTTAGCTAAATATTTACTGAAAAAATTTATTCATTATTTTTTCTGAACACTTATAACCAAAATAAAGGCAACTGAATTGCTAATTTATTTGTTTCCATAGCATATTTTGAATATGTATTACTTTTACAAAGTAAAAAGAGCAAGGATAAATTTTTAAGAAAAAACTTTTGGAAAAATTACTTATATAACAAATGATTTTTAATGAAAAAATATGAAAATTGACAAATTAAATTTTAATGAAAAATAATGAATTTTATTTATTCTTGTATTAACAATAATAAATAATGAATGCTTTAAGAAAAATCATGAATAAATATATAAATAAGCTGTAAGCATATCGCTACTTTTGAAAAGCTAGTAATTAAATCAATGTGAATCCAAAATTTGTCTGCCAATTTAAATGATAGATTTACTCAACAGAAAAACATAATTTTCCTTTTAATACAATTAGAAGCCCACAAACCTATAGAAAAACTTAGGCTTCATAATTCATGTGATTAAAGTTTCAAGGTATACTATAGATTTCTTAAAGAATTTTTATTACATTACTGAAATTGTTTAAAAATCAATGCGAAGATTTTGGAACTTGATAATTTAAATAACAAGCTTAATTTTATCATAGTAATTTGAGACATGTAACAAAAATACTTCAATTAGTATGTTATTAAATGTGTTCCACTTTATAATATCATTGAATGAAGAATTAAAGTTTCTTTCTTCACCAAGACACATTTTCCTAAAAGCTATGTAATTAATTATTTGGTTTAAGGAACCAAAATTTTTCTTAACATGATAAAACTGCTTCTGCAAAAGATATCAATGTTCATTTACATTTAATATCCCTTTACATTTTATATAAAATAAAATGTGTCACAATAATTTTTGAAATATATACTTTAAAAAAAAGAGAAGAAGAAAAGAGGTATTTAAGATATCTTAATTTATTATTGTTGTCAAAGGAGGAACTTTATTTTTATTTATTAAAGGAAATAGAGTTAATACCTTAGCTTTTTTATTGTTAGCATTATTTTTTTTCTGAAATAAATTCTAAAATTATAGCTTCGTATTTCTTTTTTTTAAACTTAAAACTGATTGATTTTTAAAATTTTAATTTATTTAAAAAATGCAAAAACATAAATTTTTGAACTTATTTTATATGTTGATGTAAAAACACATAAATTAAAATCCCACAAAAAATTATCAAACAAACGCAGACATTCATAAATTAAAGTTAATCCTTTTAATAAAAAAATTAAATATTTATTACTCAAGTTGAAATAAATTAAGAAACTTTTTTCAACAATGAAAGCAATTTTAATGAAATGAAAATAGACATTGTCAGCCAGAACGAGCAAATCGGAAAACCTGAATGTGTGTAATCAATGTTGGCATTTGTAATTTTGTATTACATGATGATATGTGAGGCGCAAATTGTAATCTTCCTGATATTAATGTGGGGAATACATAATTATTCAGTGAAAACGCATTAGATTTAACGCAAATATTCTAAACTTCTCGAGGTAATAGATTATATTCTCCTGTATCATTCTAGCTGGAAATTAAAAAAAACTGATTATAACATATGAGTGATTTGTTTAAATCATAATTATCTTAATTTTATATACTATACATATTATATAATAATTATGCTCAGAAGATATACGCATTGGTAATATATTTTTTAAGAAAAAAAATACATAAACATTTTGACAAAACGTGTAAATAAATTTAATTTTGTAAGAGAATTAAATAATATTTCTTACATGAGATTCTGGTAAGCTCAATATTTCCATTCAACGTTTACAAATAAGTTTTCCTTAAAACCATTATTATTATATTTTATTAAATATGAGCTAGATGTAAAATTAGAGCAAATATTTAAAAATTATAGTAACATGGATTACATTTGTTTTATTAACAATGTACTTAATGTAACCATGTAGCTTATCTACAATATACATGGCACTTAAGTTTCAAAGTATGAGCGAAACTATTTTTTGAATTGTCACATTTATGTCACTTTAATAGTGTGAAACGTAATCTACAATATCAAATTCCCTCATAAGCATCACATTTTATTTCGTTATAAGATTGATAATGAGCAATGAAAATTCTAGTCAATTTATTTAAGGTAAATTATATATCTTCAAATCAGAGTTATTATTTTAATTGAAAATTACTTTTGGCTTTGAACTTACTTTAGCATGAAAATGTTAGTTCATCTAACGAAGTACGCATGCGTGTGATGATTAAAATACCATTCTTCGAGATATTGTTTTGTATTGAAGTTTATGACATATTTTATATATATTATATACTTTCTAAATTGGTAAAATTGTTTCTCAAATGATAGTTTATGACTAAAATATTTTCAGCTTTCCCTATTTGTATAAGAATTAAAATCTTTGAGTTCACTACAGTACTTAACACATGCGCTTCCTTAAAATTAATATAAATACCAAAAATCAAATTAATTTATTCTTATTGATGACTCGACAATTTTTAATATTTTCAAAGCATGAATTTTATGTTTATAATAACTTTTAGCAATACTATTATAACAACTTATGATATAGTTATGACATCACCTTGCACTTATGCTTATAACACATTTAAATACAGGAAAAGGCTTTTTTTATTATTTGAAAATAAACTCGAAATTATAATCCATCTGAAAACAAATCACCAACTATTATATCTAGTTGTTTTATTTTTTGCATTTTTACTGATACTTTTTTTCTAATGATGGGTACTTGGGTGATTAACCGTTTGCCACAACAAGGCTGGAAACTGCTACTCATTTATCGTTACCCGGTGGGCACCTGAAGTTACGGAGACGAGTATCGTTACCCACGTCACACCACCACAACTCTATTTATAGGGCTGGCCACATTCATCCATCCATCATCTGAAGAAAGGACAAGAAACCTAGAGAAATAGAAAGTACTTCCATGCCCGAGTCGGGATTCGAACCCAGGTCCTCCCCATCAGTATCAGGTACGCTAACCATTAGGCAGAGAATGCGGCTTTTTAGCTGATAAAATATACTTTAAAATATTCGCAGCAGAAAATTCAAATATAATACAGTGTATCTAGAAATAACATGCTTTTTTATCGCATATACTTGATCCATTGAAGTGATTATTCAGTAAGTTTGAATTTTTCACTGCCTTCTAGGAATTACAAAAATTTAAAAACAAGTTACTAAAGAAAAAAGGAAGAAAATGGAGTAAAAGCTATGGTCTGGTGTTCAGAAATTTCCCGACGTATTGAGCAAATGAAGCGAATTTATGTTTCTTCATAATCTACTTACTGTACAAGAATCAAAACACCACGAGGATTTTTGTTGATTGCCTGTAAAGATTTAGTTTGTCTCAAAGAGCTTAAGCAGATTTATCTCAAAACCATTCATTATCCTACAAAAGAAACATGTTCAGCTGTATTAAATAACTTAACACAAAAGTGTCTTGACAGGTTTTCTTTTTGGTGTGAAAAATGTACTTCCAAAAATGATAGTATGAAATCACAATACCTACAAACGAATGTTAACTAGATAAATTCAATGTTTAAACTTAATTTTTGTTAGTTTTAAGATACATGGGCATAGTTTTGGGCAATTATTTTAATTCTCTCACTTTTTAACATACGCAAATTATACTATAGTTAGTTTTAAAGCCAAAGATGTTTTACTTTTCATTACATAGATAAAATTTCCATAAAAATTTTAAAAAACCCAAAACTCCCAACAAAATTTCTAAATATAAATATGTTTAAATTTAAAAAAAAAATTATTTCAAACTTAATATACATATTTCTAAAATAATGGAAAGAATTCAAAGGTTTCCTAGGAAAACTTAAAAGAATCTTCAAAATATAAGATCCATGCATAATTTATCAAAATATAAAATTAACATCAAATAATTTGAAAAATCTATCATAAAAATAGTATATTATAATGTTTATTTAAATTATTTTCCCTCTGGTTATTTGAAAACCTTCCGCTGTGAGAGCCGGAAAATTTCAAGGTTTAACTCACCTCAGGAAAAAGATTTATTTTAAAATATTTTCAAAGTATTTAATATTTTATTATGAATAATGAATATTTAAATGCTCCCAAAGGTATAAATATCATAACTTGTAAATTTTTCACGTATTGATTATGAATTTTTTTGATTCAATTTATGTTATTTTCAAATTAATATGCAAAGATTTTAATTATTTTCATAAGTAGTATTTATAATTTGTTTTGCTTAGCTTTCTTATATAACAATCACTTTTGTTATAATGTTTTTAATACGGAATTGTTTGCGTATCTTTTGAAAATGCACACAAATGTATTAAATTACATTTTATTTTTTATAATTTTGATTGAACAATTTATTTCTCTATTATTATTTTACACTCTGGTATTTTAAATTACTTTTGTGTAAATTACATTCATCACATTAATATTTAAAATTAAGATTAAGCTGTCACTAATAATTTTTCTTTCCTTTTGTATATATATATATATATAATAAGCAAGTGTAAATTAAAATTCATGAATAAATTCACATTTCAAACTTTTTTTATAATATTTATTCAATATTCAAAGAAAATCAATTAAAAAAGCAAATTATAAAGTAAGTTATAGTGACAAGAAATATATAGAATAATTAATCTAAAAATTGAATTACAATAAAATGTAAATAAATTTAATTTATTCCAGCAAGCATTACACTAGTGTCACGTTTATTTACATTGGAAAATTAGTGAAAGCCTCTATATTTTTAACTTACAAGTTATTATTTCTATATATAGTGTATTTAAGTACTGAAAAAATTCTTTGATAATGAAAACAAAGTTTTGCAATCAAAAACAATAAAACTCTGTAAAAAAGCAAAGAAAGAGATTGATTTTAGTAAATATATTAGAAAAACAATGTGCGCAAAATTTTCTAGTTCACTAATTATATATTTACATCAAAAGCTACTAGAAATCTACAAATTGTAAGAAGAAAGTGAGCTGAAATTTGTCAGTGAAAAATATGTAACATGTGACAGTAAATATGAACAGTACACTCCAACATTTATCATATACTCAGCAGTAATTATCTGGCCAAAGTATAACTAACCTATTACAGGATTATTTTCATATGAGCTAATTTTCTTGTGTCAGTGGTGATGTTATTTAATTTTTATATAAAACACATATTGTTTAAAACACACACATTAGCAACTATCTGTTAGTAGCATAAATAAAACCAGAAAGCTGTATTTACATAATCTTTGAATTGCATTAGCCGTTCAGTTGAAAAAGTCAAGTATTTGGCTGAATAGATTTTTTGCAATAAATGCTGTGGACTCCAACAAGGGTAATGAACTGGAATTCAATAGGCGATTTTCAGTGAAATTATTTTTTAGCATGTAACATTCTACTTGTGGGAAAAGAAGCAGTTCATGACCAATGACATCAAAAAGCTTCAGATTTCTCCAAAGATAACGCATAATATCTTGCATTTCCTTAAACATCAGTGATAGCCATTCCATTGAGGTCACATCTAAAGAAAACAAAATTAGGAATTATGTTTTCATTTTAATTCAAATGGCAAAATCTTAGAAAAAAATAATTCGTTTAAAACAGGAGAAGTTAAAGCTTCAGCATCCAGGAAGGGCAACATTAAGACTTTTTAATTTTTACATTATGGATCTAGAGGCGACGTTATGGCTAGCTTCTACGTACTCTACATTTATAAACTGAAAACTCAAGCATATGTTAATAAATTTTAAGGAAATAGAAAGACTAATATATACTGATTATGGTTAATTTGTTTCAGGGATTAATTGCTTTGATTACATACACATAGCTTAATTTTATTGTCCACTCAATGATTATTTTTTATAAATGAGTGTTATTTATCGAGAGCTACTGTTTAAAGTGGATCCCAAACCATTGCCTCCTATCTAGAAATGAGAATCAAATACAGGAAATATTGAACTAAAGACCATAACACTAACCAATCGTCACTATCTGCTATCGACTTATCTTTTTATAACTGTCGTTACTCATCAATTACAAACTTTATACATGAGATTTCTTGGCAATCCACCAAAGAAATCCTATTTCAAAGATTTCTCTCAAGAACCATTTGATTTTAAATGTTTTATACTATACTGTGCTTGTTAATAAACATAACAAATAAAAATCTATCAGCTTTGTTCCCAGTTAACACCGTCTTCCTCACCATCTGAATTGGATGCATATATTAAACATCATTTAGCCAAAATCCTGAGAAAAACTAAATTCTTTAGCATTCAGTTTAACGGTTAATGCATACAACTCCTTTCTGAGACAAAAATACTTATATATTAGTTATAATTCCATTTTAAATCATAAATATTAATCTAAAGAATTTCTTCATGTTTTGGAAATTCCTTCGGCTTTCATTGAGTCTGTAAAACCATATTTATTACAGGAAGGTTTTGCAGAATCTGCAATTTGCAATTTCACTATATAATTCAACAATCAATTTATTCCTAGTGTCAAAGAACGATTTTTAACTTCCCTCATTCTAATTTCCAATAGCATTTCTTATTTTAGTCAAACGTTTTATTGCAGTACAGGGCTTATCTTTTTAGAAACCATAAGCAATCGAATATAACAATATAAGGAAGTATCAAAAAACACCATATTTCTTGCAAGAAAAATACCACCAATTTGTCTAATATTATTTTTTGTCTCTTGAACTATCGGTTTATCTAAATGTTTTCTTGTTCTTTAGAATTGAAAGACTTTCACTGTTTTTATGCTCAATATAATATTGACATTTAATAAATTGACGTATAAGTCCTTCTAACAATAATGAATAATGTTATTAAAACAAACTTACTGCAAATATACTTGTGAGCTTTTTAGAATTCAATTCAATTAATTACGATATAACAGATGAAAAGAAAAAAATATGTGTTTTGATTATAAAGAGAACAAATAAATTTAAAATGTGTTAAAGTAAATTTAAACGTTAATCATGAAATTCCGTTTATGAAGAAAATATCTTTTTGCTAAAATTATTATTTTAAATGTGATATTGAATTTATAAAAACACTTACTGTCTCTAAATGTACCTGATTTTCCCCTTTTATTCTAATTTATGAATTCATTTTGGTTGATAGATTGATAAAGCTTTGAAATTCTATTTACTCTTCTATGAAATAAAACGGATAAAATCATTTCGAAAGTAAACATTTGATAAATTTCTATAAGTTATTATATGTACAAAAATATCAAATATCTAACTAAAATTTAATGCTGAATTTTAAATACAAAATTCAAATTAATAACTGATAATATTTTATAAATAATACACATTATACCCTCTAACCAATTTATAGTTATATCCTCCCAAAATAAAGTACAGACGTTGTATTTTTAAAATTTTGTCCAACAAACAACCTAACCTGATGTGAAGTATCATTTTCAAGTTATTATAGTTGCCTAACTGTAAATATAGAAAATTAATTCATTAAAAATGAAGTTAATTATTTTATGCGAGTGACATTTTCAAAATAATATTTTGCTTGCAGAATCATAACTGACACTGGCTCCTATTTCCAGTACTATAAATAATAGAATATGGCAAACAACTCACCGGCGAGTACTACCATATTTCCTGAAGCCGCCCTTGTCGTACTGCCTTACTTCCCTCAAGAGATGAACAGATCTGGGGCTGGGTCCGGGGCGTATGGCAGCTGCCTCGGTGACGACCGACGTGTCGCAGTTGGAGACGTAGGTGCTGTTCTGGGACGCCCTGCACTTCCAAGTGTAGCGGTGATTGGGATTGCGACGCAGGGCGGCTCGCACGTACGCCTTGCGGAGCACCGTCTGAACCTGGAACACAACATCGGTCAGAGCATCCAAAATCCACACAAACAACAATTTGCATAAGAAACAAACCTAAGACATTCAAAACACTGAAGATAGGATAGAAAATAATGATTTCTATGATAAATAAAATTCATATCTTTTTTCTGTAATTATTTTGACTAATTTTCCAAGCGTAAAGGAAGAAACTTAGTTTATGTTAATAATTTAAATCATTTTTAAAAATGATTGACCAGAGCTTCTCTTCAAATTATATTTTTGTCAGAATTTTATAGGTGCTATGGTCATGACACCATCGTTGCCTAGTCATGTGGTTTAAATAATGGAGATATCGAGTAAAGAAATGAGAAAAGATGGTTGTGGAAAGTGTCTTCTGATATTGTGTCACTTTAATGTTATGGAATTCAGCTAGCAAAAACAAAGAAAGAAGGAAGAGTCTAAAACGGCCATCAAAATGCTCATTGATGAACGTTTTAGTACCGTCCTTTCTGTTGGCTTTTTACAATAAAGCAACATAATTATGTTGCTTTAATACCAGAATTAGAAAATTATGAAAAAGAAAGGTAAAAGAGATTAATAAAAATCATCGCCAAATCTTTACGATGCATATTTTATTTAAGAATTAGGACAAAAAGGGAAGATAAAGTAAAAAGAATCGTAACCAAATACTTACTAAATAGTTCTGAAGATCGAATAGATATAAGAATGGAAAATGAGGATTGGGATATTGAAATGAAAATAATAACAAAAGTCTTTGAAGACATCAAGCTTAAATAAATTCTTCATGAGACCCTCATTCTTCAATATATTTGAAAAAAATATAAAAATAATTGACGTATACCATTTTCTTTCCACACCATTTTCTTTCTTCGCATTGTGTATTGAAGGTTAGTTTACTCATACAATTTCAGCTTATAACCTTTGATACGGTTACAAACATTTGTGATTCCTCGTTTCCCACAAATTTTAAAAGTTGAATATTTGTAGCAAGAGTTTCTTAAAAACTTTTGCTTTTTATGAAAACTAAAAAAAATTTTTTAAATAAAGAATGAGTATTGTATATTACATGAATAGTTCTTACTATTATTAATTCATAATAATTTGAAGTCATCTAATTACTATGTTTTTGCCGTAAATGATTAGTTTTATATTTCATTTCATCTTATTTTGTGATCAAAGAAATTTGCTCATTAGCTATTAAAGCAACTTACATTTCAACAAAAACTAAATAATTAACATTTATTTAAGCATTTGTTACTTGAAATTGAGTTTGCCATTAAATAATTTATTACAGTCAAATCTATTAGATTTCCTGTTTGATATCCATAAGTCTATCTGCAATTCCTCAACAGCTAATCTCCAGACGTGTGTCTCAAAGTCACAGGAATAGTAAGGGAACTATACATTCCAGTAATCCCGGTAAAATCGATTCCAATCAAACCATTGGCATCAATTAAGGAATCCTGTCTTGAATCACGTGGATGGAAATGTCATGGTGGTTGTTATGGTTCCACCAACTGTATTAGTTATAAGGCAAATTATATCACTAATGACAATTTGTCTGAGTTAGAAGGATTCTGCATGTTCTAGGTCTGGCAGGTTGTTAAGTGATGTGTCTGAGAAATACTTATGGGTTTTTATAGGATCATTTCATTGGAATCATAGAAATTAATCCATTTAACTGCATAATTTCATTTATATATTTAGCTATTTCAAAACAAAACCATTTTTAATAGTGATATATTCCAGAATGCAGCTGAAATTGTAATGATTTTTACCTATGAGCAATAATATATTAATTTAATGTAATTCAAATATGTGAATGTTAATCTAAGGTGGCATCTTCCACTAAAACATTTCGCCAAATAAGAAACACTAGATCGTTATTATACTTTACTACTTTTAAATGTTTTTCATTAACAATGCAAATTCAACTATATATTTTTGTACTTATAATCTGAAAAATAAAACCTGGACTTTAAAGTAAAATTTTATCTCAATTAATTCTTCTTATTTCTCCCTCAAATGGAAGTTCCTTTCTACCTTAGATGTTACGATTATGAAGCATATTTGTTTTTGACACTATCTCGAAAAATGAAGAGAATTCACAAATTGATATGTTAGTGATCAAAATATATTATACAATTCGTTGTTTTCTAGATCAATTTAAAAACAAACTATTTTAATTTTCAAAGAAAATACTATTTTTGCTTCTAAATAACTTATGTAATATTCCAAATTATGTAGAATTTAATTATAAACACAGGAAAAGAATGCCTTTATTAATAAATATGCGCTTTTTCAGCCTAAAAACTAAGAATTATTTGTCATACATTTTGAAGGGTATTGTAATAAAATCATTGGTGTGAGGCATATTCAAGTGATTGTTGGCGTTACGAATAAAAAATATACATCAATTGCTATCCTAGAACCAAAATTAATACATTTACACAAGAATATCTTCTTCAATACAGGAATATTTATTATTCAGCGGGATGCAGCACCAGTCCAAATGACAAAAAGTATGTAAAGAATGGCTTAAAAATAGAAGAAAAGATTTATTATTCAGGCTAGAAAAAATCTGACCTAAATTCTAATGAAAATTTCATAGTGATATTTGAAATTCTTTGCATTAAAAATGCATCCATCAATTGAAATACAACTTATTGAGAACAATATTTACTTTTTGGCATCGTGCGATTAAAAAGGTGGTTATATATATATATAAGTATATATTGTAACGTCGATACAATAGTCTTTTTATACAAACTGCATAAAATGTGACTAAAACTTCATTTTCAAAAGTGCTATATAGATTTGTTGTAATCCTTGTTATTAGTTGCCAAAAAGTTGTTTATCAATGATAGAAATAACATATTCGATATTTTTATAGATTTTCAGCAAACGACCCTCTACACGATTAGTATAGATCTTATATGGTTAAATATAATTATGTTTTGTAAAATTATAAGTCATAACCGGTGAAGGTTCATATTCACACTGACAACTTTTTAATAGTTTCAATATTTGCAACAGATTAAATAAAGCAACATGAACAACTAAAATTATACAAATTTTTACTTTCCACAAATGTTGTACAAACTTTATTACGAATAAATCCTATTTATCATAAGTAATGTACTTACAAGCGAATTGTGTAGGCTATGTCAAAAGTAATTTTTAATTAATAATTTATTCATAATATCAAATTTAAAAAAAAAATTGTAGGAAAATAATGTTAATAGACTTAATGTATGTGATATTTACCGTTTGTAAATTCGTCATAAGAAATGTTTAACCCTATGATTAGATAGATTTGGAGTTTCAATACTATTGTGAATTTGTTTTAATATTTCTAACAAAGAATATTCAATTAAAGATTTTTTTTTATTTTTATATTAAGTTATAAAATATACATTACATTCTATTTAAAGATCTGAAAATAGAATTCACAAAAATTTTTATGTAAATATGAACAATCTTTACTCATAACGTAAAATTATTATATAAATCATGCATAACATTTCCGAATAAAATTTTCAGTAGGCTTACTGGTAAAAATTTCAAAGTTTTCAAACATTTTTTCTTATTTTAGCCAAAGGTTTCTAGCTTTGCTTAAAGTTTCTTCTTCACTAAAGAAAAACATAGAATAAATATAAGACTTTTGATTCTCTTATTTTTATTTGAGCATATATTTAACTTACATGAATTTTTCTAGATACGAAATTTGGAGCCTATTTTTACCATCTAGCAGTACTATTCTGACGCATGAGATTTCTATCAAAAGGAGTTATAGCTATTATTTTCGAAGTTACATTAATGTCTATTCTATGCTCACATTGCAAGAAGGTTTGATATTGAATTTTTGGTATTACAGATTTTGTCATTCATATTAATAATCAGAAAAATCAATTTTAAACAAGCGGAAATTAAATCTTGTTTTCCTTTTAATTACAATATAATAAATTATAAAATAATTAATAAAATTATATTGTATTATTCATCAAAATAACTTTTGAATTCAATTTAATAACAATAATTTTATTATTATTATTAATTAATTAATATCAAAATTAAATTTCAACAAAAAACAAAAATCAAATTTCAAAGTAAATTTGTGCTATTTCTTGTATGCCTTAATAATCATGTATAATTAAATAGAGATTAAAGTATGATTAAATTTTAAGTCATTTAGGAAAATTAAAATATATTATGCAAGTTAGAGAAATATTTATACTTAAAATTTTAATTGTTTATTATTTTAATATTTAAAGAATATTTTTGGCAATGCAGAAAACAAACTAAATTTAAAAAAAAACGTTTATATTTTAAATATTTTGATTTATACACCGTAATATCTATTACTTCTTAATTATTATTTGCACATAATTAAATATTCGTGAACATAATTAAAAATGATAATAATTACCAAATTTTAATTATTTAAAAAATATTAATGTAACTAAAGACAAAAATGTGATTATATTTGATTTGAAAAATATTTGAAGGTGTTATATGATAGATAAAATATGAAAAAATCAATTTTACTAAGTAGACAGATATTTAGCGAATTTCGTTTAAGTTTTGTGAATATTTTAAGAGATATTTTATGTACATATATATATATATATATATATATATATATATATATATATATATATA
>JAPDSC010078857.1:358627-392759 GCA_026290005.1 Latrodectus geometricus | reverse complement strand
TATATATATATATATATATATATATATATATATATATATATATATATTAGATTGTGGAAAAAGAAATCCATTATTTTTACGTGAAATTTTTGTAACTTCTTTCAGATTCGCTTTGTAAAAAGCTTCAAATCAGTTTTCATGTAGATTGTTAGGTTTTGTGCGACTGCTGACATTCTGTCAAGTTTG
The DNA here is from genome assembly GCA_026290005.1 of Latrodectus geometricus. Classification (NCBI taxonomy): domain Eukaryota; kingdom Metazoa; phylum Arthropoda; class Arachnida; order Araneae; family Theridiidae; genus Latrodectus; species Latrodectus geometricus. The sequence continues at coordinate 392,573 of JAPDSC010078857.1, read as the reverse complement.
ATAATTTTTGATATTTTATAGACATTCTCGACGATGCTGTATCCATGCGAGGTGCAACTTATATAGCATCCAAATACCCAAACGCAATAGCTCAATAGCATCCAAATACCCAAACGCAATCGACGAAACCAAAATTGTGCGTAACTGGTTGTTACAGTCATATATAGGACGATAAACACCTTTCACAATTTTAGCCACCTGGTTAGCATTTTCGCCATTGTAAAAGAAAAACTAAAATGTATCGAATTTTCTGTTTGTTGACTTCTATTTTTAAAACCTTGTTCTCATAACTGAATGAATTAAACAAAAAACCGCAAGAGAGTATTTTAATGTCAAATGTCACCTTTCCAATGAGCATAAATTTGAAATTGTTTGATAGATACCTCACGAGATAGCGATCACTACAGACGTCTACCGAAAAAATAATGGATAACTTTTTCCTCAACCGAATATGAAACTGAATGTATTTCGTTTGAGAATTTTGGTTTTATTTTTCTTATTTATTTTTTAATATTATTATTAATTTGTTTTTTATAATTATTGTTAGTTAATAAGGTTATTCATATAATACTGACAAACAAATAAATCCTGAAACGTGAAGATCACTCTGAATTGTTTGAGAAATAATTTGTTAAAGTTAGTTGTTTTAAGTTATAATTGCAAAACTCTTTAATAGTTTTTCAAAGTAAAAAACTCAAAGGCAATTCTGCAACTAAATTTTTCAAAAATTAAATGTCTTAATCCATTCATTTCTTGAAATGGATGATGAATAAATTTTAGATCCATCAATCATATTTTCTGCACGAAAATGATATTCAGTTTTGTTTTTATAAAAATAGAGAAAATCACTAGAAACTGCACAAAACTATATTAAATGAACTTGCTTTAATGTATTTTTGTTCAAAGTTTACATTTTTGATCTCGCTAAATGAGAAAGCCTATCTTCATGTCGGAGTATAAGAACTCACACATTTATTTCTAAAAATTTCTAGAAAACATTTCTTAGTGTGCTAGTAAATTTGGGATTATATTCAGTGGATGGTTCTGACAAGCCTTGTCTACCAGAAGAAAATGGTATAGATTATTATTATTTTCATAGCACGTTGTCTTTTAAACATAGTTGGTGCTAGATCATATTCAAAGATCAATAGTTACTATATCAAAAATGGTATGACAACTTTAGAAGCTAAGAAATAGTGCTAAGAAATAGATAATATATAATTTAAGGCTTTCTTTATTGGTTCTATTCACTCTTTTTTTAATATGTCTTATAATATGCGGTTCTTCACGAATAATTGCATGTATGGCAGTGGTTCGAATATTTAATGTCTTTTATTTTTAGTGTCTTCTATATTTGGTGCAGCTGTTATTATCAATTAACATTTTACACATGATAGGCATCTTATACCTGATTAAAGCCAACAGCATTCTTTTTGGGTGTTCTTTATTCAGGAGCTAACTTTCATTTTAACCAAAATTCACCTTGTTGTGCCTCCCCCATCAGAAAGGTAATGAACTCACCCGTCCCCCTAATGTATTCACAGTACGAACTTAGTGAATTTGTGGTTCTTTTACATATATCTCCTTTGAACACGAGAATACCTTTCAAAATATATCTTTTTCAACATGAATTAATCTCTTATGCTAGTTGTAAAGGTTGGATAAACAAAACAATAAATATAATTACAAAAAAGTAGTTTGTTTTTATTTCACATAAATTTATACTTTATTTTAAAGTCGGTATTTTTTTAATAGAGTTGTATTCTTCAAATGTTTGAAATAATGGTTAGGAGTAAAGATTGTATTTAAACAAAAAATTAACGAACTTTTTTTTTGAGTGGTCATAAATAAAGATAGTAAAAATAGTAAATAGACGTTTAGAGTCAAATAATTTTTTATTTACTTCTTTTAAGACTTATTGATGTTATTTCTAATTTTGATGTCAAATAATTAAATTAATAAACAATGTTTTAAACTACTCTTTAAATTAGAACAAAAGCTGGGACTTACCTCAACGTTCATGAAACAATACAGAACTGAAACAAATATTCCCTGAAATGGAAATAAATTTGTTATGAGTTAAATTTTCCAAATAAATATTTTTTTTTTCACATTTTAGCTAATACATATTGTGTATAAATATATTTTTTTCATCAACAAAAAAAATTTTATTTTATATAATATTTAAACTAATATAAATATTAAAATTTTATTAGCATAAAATTAGTGAAATAATTTCAATTTTTGGCATTTCAAATTATTTTTTATGGAGTCTTATTTTTACTTAACATTAACTCTATACATTGTATAATATTTTAAAATAAATGAATTCACATTAAATTTAATACACATTAAACTTTGATATATTAATAAATTTTAATTTTTGACGTTTAAGGTATTTGTAAATGTCATATCGATTATCGTTTTACCAATAAAGATGTGAGGAAAAATAAATTACTGTTTTAAGTGAATTTTAAAACAAATCACTCATTATTGAGTAACGCCAAATTTATTTTAAGTGAGAATTTCCTTAAAATAGAATTCCACATATCAATTTTCTTGACATAACTACTATATTATTATTTAAATTTTTTGTTCTAAAATACTTATAATCGAAGATGCGGAGACGCGTGATAAACATGAAGTAATAATTATATAATTATTGCTGATTGCAAATAATATGAAGCGTCAACTTCTAGTACGGAAAGAATGCTTATAAATTAACTTGCTAGTGTGACTCAAAGTAGAATACCTACTATCCAAGAAGAATTATAAATAATTTATAGTATAGTTTAAAATAAGATTGTACAATTTTATTTATGCTTTACTGTTAAAATTACATGTTTCATATTTGCTTATAATAAAATATTGAATACGCTTAACTTCATGAAGCATATCTTTAATTACCTGCGAAGACTGGAGCGTGGCGTTGGTGATCATGTAGGCCTCTTCCAATTTGCTTTCGTCCCTCGGGTTCACGCAGAACAACAGGTGGGTGATTCCAAGGAGCGGAAACAACAAAGCCGTCGCTTTCATTGCACGTCTGACAAAAGAAATTATTTCACGATTAGGGACTTAAAGTCATGCAGTGAAAACGAAATTAGATGTCAAAAAGCTTATAGTGAAACCAAACAAAGTTAATGTTAAATCAAAAGTCTTCAGTTTTTTAAATCATATTTTGTAATTGCAAATAATAAATTGAAAATATCAATTGCAAATAATTAAATCATATAATGTATATTCAATTGCAAATAATAATTATTTAGTTCGGGACAGTGTATGTAGAGCTTTTAAAAATATAAAACAATAGAAAAAGTTTTTAAAAAAAATGTATAACTACCTGATCTGCACAATTTCAAAAGTTGAACTGGTTTTCATTTTTGTCACAAGTATTCTTATAATATTCACCAAAAATATTAAGTTTATCTGAAAAATAATATATATTTCAATTAAGAAAAATACAAGGCGAACGTTAATTGATTATATGCAAGTTAAATAATCAGATAAAACTTGATGTAAGGAAATTTTACAGAGAGATTAAACTCATCTACTAAATTTGGATTCCTTTTGTAACATGAAAGAGAAAATGTTTCCAGAATTCATTGACCAAGGTTCAAATTTATGGTCAAAATATTTGAACGAAGGCATGTCGTGCAGAAAGTAATAAATGCATCTGTTCCTAACCAAACATCTAACTGAAAATGATGTCCAAGACAAAGAGTTGGAGACAGTTTCCTATCGAAAATAAATGTTTAAACCTAAATGTGAAAAGTATACTTTCAAACACGATTCCAGAAAATTTGTAGGAAGTATCATCATTTACAAACAATAGAGAGGAATTTTACGCATCTGGACTGAAGTGGAGAGAAACCCGTAAAGCATGACGTCAGAAATGTGTGTGAAATATTCTAAACAAAGCAGATCAGGCAGGAATTTCACACCATATGTTCTTAACTCATTTAAAAATTCAACGGGAAAATGTTTATTTCAACATCACAAAAATTTCTGTTAACGATGACCTGTACGTTTCCTGAGATTAAACGGCATCTGAAAAAGCATACAGTAAATACTATTTATAAGCAGATATTTAGTTAAAATAATGTTCACACAAATGCACATATCTTGGTTCTTTTAACAAAAGTAAGAATTCTTCAAACAATGCTATAATGCTAAGAATTGTGTATTTTGCATTTGTAAACATGAATGCATAAAACAAAGCTAAAACCAATTCTAAATTCTTATTATGAACATTTTTACTTTAATTTACAGTAAGTTATATCAAATAAAATTTAAAACAAAATATTTTACAATTTACAAATAATGTTTCGTTCCAAAAAACTAAATAAAATGTAAGACATTTATGGTATTTAATATAGAATTTTTACTATATATGATTTACTTAAATTAGGAAAAAATTGATTTCTCAAGGAAAATTTTCATTTTAATGGATGCAAAATTTCTAATTCAGGCTTCAGCTGTGTTTGCTAAGTTCGAAAATGGTTCACATCAATAGAGTCTATTTTTGAAAGGATAGTCAATATAAATTACCCGTTTATTCAAATATTTTTGATAATGAAATGTCTTAAGAATTGATATGTTAGGAAATTATACTGAAAAATCATGGTTCAGATAAGACAAAGAAGTTTATGGCAACATGAATATAATAAAATCTGTACCAGCACATTCTATTAGCTATTGACAAAAGTCACTCAAGTTTGAAATTATTTTGTCATCTCAGAAAAGTTTTGCAACAATGCCTGCCAAATTCTATAATTTGACATTGATGTTGAAGTTCGAGAGTTTCATCTTCAAAAATTTACATCAACAGAACAATGACTTGCACGACATTTTGTGAACTCAATTCTTAATGAGCGATGGAGATATTTGACACAAATTTCTCCAAGAAAGAAAAATATTTTCTCTAAAGTGTTAGGTATGTAATAAAGTGATTTCAACTTACAACATTTTAATAATTTCTAATAAATTTAAATAATTTAGCTCATAATAAAAATTGATAATTGAAATTGATTATAAATATTGATAATAATTGATAATTTGTAAAGAAAAATTTTGTAGATAAAGAAAAGAGGATACTTAAATTAAGAATAACTAGTTTTATAAATTTTTTGTGTTTCAGAAAATTAAAATAAAGCTAGGAGTAAGGTATTAAGCAAATAATATATGGCCTATAATATATTTAATATTAGGTTGGGGGAAAAGAAATCCATTATTTTTACGTGAACTTTATGTAACTTCTTTTGGATTCACTTTGTAAAAAGGTTTAAAACAGCTTTCATGTAGATTTTTAGGTCTTGCGCGTTACGACTGCTGACATGCTGTTAATTTCGATCATTTTGGATATTTTATACACATTTTTGATGATGCTGTATCCACATGCGAGGTGCATCTCTAACATCAAAAATACCCGAACCGAATCGACGAAACAAAAATTGTACGTAACTGGTTGTTACAGTCTTATATAGGATGATAAACACCTTTCACAATTTTAGCCACCCAGCTATCTTTTTCGCTGTTACAAGAGAAAAACGAAAATGTATCGAATTTTCTGTTTGTTGTCTTCCATTTTTAATACCTTGTACTCGTAACTGAATTAATCAAACAAAAAACTGCAGGAGGATATTTTAGTGTCAAATGTCACCTTTCCAACGAGCATAAATCTGAAATTGTTTGATAGATACCTCACGAGATATCGATCACTACAAACGTCTACCGAAAAAATAATGGATTACTTTTTCCGCAACTTTGTATTTGAATAAATTAAAGGACGTTGAAATTAACAAATGACTTGGTACTCTATAGCACTGGTAATTATGATTTTTACCCTAGTTTATCACGAAATATATATTAAATGTGTCTAAAATACAGTCTTCTCTCGTTTCCTACTGAATTATTCACATATTCGTTTCCTACTGAATTCTCTCGTTTCCTACTGAACTTTACTGAATGAATAGACATTTTCTTGTATAAGAGTTCTGTAAATAAATAAAGAAATTTTCTTCAAGCTAAGGGAAAAGTTAAAATTCATTAAAAAATTCCATATAAAAACTCAAAAAATAAAAAAGCCAAGAAGATTTTAAATATTGAATTTATTATCACACCAATCCTCGGTGGTAAAATAGCACTCTTCAGAAAGGAAGGTCTTAGGTATGATCTTACTTAAATAGAACAACTTAAAATGGATGTTTTGTTTTTATACTCTGCCTATACGGTTGTTTGGATGGGTGCTTAGAAGTTTACCAAGTTTCCACTCTTGCGATTCGTAAACAAGATCCATTATATATGAAAAGTCCTTTTAGTGGCCAATTTGATTGGTGAATATTAAATTTTCTTTCAACAGTCTTTGACCATACGGCTGTTCATTATGTAGTATGTAAATTACTGGGAACCCTGCCATAGTGCTAGAACTGAGTCCTTTAGGTCAGGAAGTCTCGTGTTTGATGCCTGCCACTGTTAAACAATAGAAAGCAGCTTTATTTTTATACTTTTTGCGTAGATTTGTTGAGTTTGATCTTTCTGATTTTCCCGACTTTTTTCTGATGTGTTGCATGTAAACAAACTTTTATTTATTAAAAATTCTCCCAGTAAATAAAAGCAATGAATGTTAAAATGCTTTAATACAATGTTCATTTTCTAACAATATGATTAAGAGTTGAATAAATCCAAAAGAATTACAAATAATTAAGAATTGAATATATTCAGAAAAAGTTCATTATGAACATAAATACTGTCTTTATAAAAATAATAGTAATTAACAAAAGCAATCTTAGAAAGGCCAACCAAGTGTAAACTAAATAATTTCAGTTATATAGTTATTTATTTTTAAAGATTTTTCTTCAAGAAAAAAATTATAACGAAATCATACTTTTAAGCGAAAAAAGAAATTGATATTAAAGTTTTATGAAATAATCAATGATTATTTTATAAAAATCATATTTTATAAAATTTTCAATTACTTTATCCCGTTTAAAAAGTGTGAATTTGTTATAATCCATACTTTTAAAAGTTGGGAAAGTAAATGAGCAATTTTTACTATAAGAAAAATAAATGAATGACTGAAATGAGAAAGCCTACACAAAAATATAAAGAGAAATCAATTATTTCACTCCATTGTTTATTTATATTTTTCAAGCTGTGATAAACATGTGTATTTGTTTTTTAAACTCATGTGACTTGCATTTTGCTTATAAACAAGTCAACTTTTAAAATTAAATTGTTTTTTATACGATGTTTATTTGGAAATTTAGGAACAAAATCGAAGATTTAAATCAAATTTTTCAATATTTTTCATTTTTGAAAATAAATAACACTGAGAAATATCAAGTAAAATTAAGAAAATTGACTTTATTGAAATATAAATTACCAAAGGTAATATAAATTAAATATAGACTCCTTAAAAATTATTACCAAATTACATGTTAAATTTTCATTACGATTATTTTATAAAAATATAATATTGGAAACAATATAACAGATATTTTCAGAACAAAAAATTAAATCACAGTTATTCTAAGATTACATTTAAGAGAGAGAAAAGACAGTTTAGTTATTTTTATGATATTTATAGCTGTATATTTTCAAAACACATTATCCTGATAGCTAAATATTTCATTTTGCAAAAATAAAGAATAAAAACTGATATCGAATGAGAGCATAAAACGCAAGGAGAATTCTTTTTATAAAGAAGAAAAAAATAATTCTCTTCCCAGTTCTCGTTGTACAACAGTTTTTTTTTCTTGCAACAATTCCAATATATACTGCAGCTAAAGAAAAATGAATTTTTCAGCAACAGCTGTTTGAAATTTCTACCATATTTCAGAAAATTCTGTAAACAAAATCTTTTTAAGCAGACTTTTTAATTAAAGTCTCTTCTATGTTTAAATTTATGTTGAACATCTTAATTACTATTTGACTTTAACTTGAAATGTTAGAAATAAAAATGAACCTTATTCATAATTTATGTAAGTATTAAAACTGGCTCCATAATCTGCATCAAAAAGTTTTATTTCATAGATTTTTTTTTAATGGCGGGCACCCTTGAGCAAGTAATCAACATTAGCCCATTTGCCGCAACAAGGCCGAACTGCTAATCATTTTATCGTTACCCGGGGAGCACCTGTGAACCAAGTCACGGAGGTACGAGTAGCATCACCCACGCCACACCACCACAAACCCGTTTATAGGGCAGGCCACATTCATCCATCATTTGAGGAAAGGACAAGAAACAGAGAGAGAAAGTTCTTCCATGCCCCAGCCAGTATTCGAACCCAGGTCCTCCCCATCCGTTGTCAGTTACGCTAACCACTAGACAGGTTGGGTGTCTTATTTCATAGATTTTAACATACAAATAGTAGAAATCTGCAAACAGTGTTTTACTCTATGTTAACCAAACAGCACTATTTTGTAAATTATAACATTTTGTAGCATAAGCTATAACAGAATCATTTTTTCCAATGGTGGGCACTGGGTGATTGGCCCTTCGCCACAACAAGGCCGAAAACTCCTACTCATTTATCGTTACCCACTGGGTACCAAGTTACGGAGGCGAGTAGCATTACCCATGTCACCACACCACAAACCCATCTATAGGGTGGGCTACATTCATCCATCATTTCAGAAGAAAGAACAAAGAAACACAGAGAAAGAAAGCGTCCATGTCTGAACTGGGATTCTAACCCGGGACCAACAGCCTAAGATTAAGGAACACTAACCACTTAATCATCGGCCGGCCATATAACAGAATCATCTAATGGCGTTAATAGAAAAAAATAAACAGAAAAGGAATTATAATTCGTCTTTATTTGCCCAAAGCCATGTTTTATATAATCTATAATATTAGATTAGGGAAAAAGAAACGTATTATTTTTATTTGAACTTCAGGGTTTTATTTAACACGTTTTGGATTCACTTTGTACAAATGGTTTAAAATTATTTTAGGATCTTTATTTATTTGTGATGCTACGACTGATAACATGCCGGGAAATTTCGATCATTTCTATGATACAGACATTTTTGGCAATGGTACATGTCTGAGATGCCTCATTAATATCAAAAATACCGTATTGGAATCCACGATATCAAAATTTTACGTAATTGGCAGTTACACTATTGGGAAGATGAACACAATGCTCAGTTTGAGCACCTATCTTGTATTTTCGCATTTATCAAGAAATTCTGTAAAATGGACCGAATGTTGTTTTTGTACATTTTTAACATATCGATCAATAGAGCTGTCTACGAAAAGAACAATGGATATCCCATTTCTTATATTATAATACCAAAAGTCTTTTTAAAACTGTCTAGGAATGCACAACTTCTTCACAAAAACATGCCACAAAAAAAAACTGTTGATTTTTGAGTATAAATTTTAACTTATGCTACTCTTAATGGCTGATGAAAGCATGCAGCATACTTTATTAATTTAAACGAAAGCCTACTTTATGAATTTTATGTATTTAATTATTTGTATATACGTATTAATTGGATTAATATGTGTCATGAATTTATAAATAATCTGTAGTAAATTTGGTGCCATAAATATTAATTTGTTCTTTAGGAAAGAAATATTTAAGATGTTGCTTTCAGTAATTTGTGACATATTTATTAGTTTCACCATTGTATAAATATGATTAAAAAATGCATATTTTTCGGATTTCAGAAATGTATCAATGCTGTCTTTAATTCCTATTTAAAAAAGAAATAAAATCTTTAACATTTAATGAAACATTTTACCAATCATCAAAGAAAAGAGCAAAAAAATTGTCAACGAAATCGAGTCGGGTTGGGATCTAATAAAGATGGCACGATAAACAGTCGAAACCTCTTTCTGTAAATAGAATGGGGTTGGTTGGGTTTTGTGGCGCAAGGTCCAAACAGGACAAGCTGCGCCAATAAATAGAATGGGGACTCAACTATACTTCCTGTTAAATATGAAGTTTCTTACTTATGATATGTTCAGCTGCACAAAAATAAAACTTTGGAAACTTTTAAATATGACAATAACAAAATTCATTTACTCCAGTAAATTAGTTTTCTGTCATAGTAAATTATTTCTTTTCATAAAATTATTAATATTTATTTTTTTGTTTTACAATTTGCTTATGAAATTAATAAATGTTACATTTCTTTTGGTTTTAGAGTTTACCATGACAAGAAAGCATTTTACTACACAATAAATCATTTTCTGTCTGAATGTGGACTTTGTTTAAATATATTTATAACATTAACCCAAAGTATTTAAATGTCACATTTCTTTTCCTTAAGATCATTTAGCAGACTTAAATGAAATATGTCAGCTATATAAAATAATTTTATAGATAATTATTCTGCAAAATCATGTATATTATAACTTTTAAGGCACATATTTTATGCAGAGAAACAATATTTTTTGGAATAATTACATTTATATGAATTAAAATGCTAACATTTTTAGATTAATAATTTTTTCAAGATTTTTTTTTATTCCGTCCTCAGAGTAAAAACAATCAAATTATTGAGAATTTCTAAAAAAAATAACATTCTGTGAAACTCGCAGTTGATAAGAATTTAAAAACATGTCAGCAGAAAATAGTTTTTGTAACACGTCTTTCAAGCCGAAAAGATTAGAATCGTGATTTCTGACGTTAAACATTTCGATTTTTAACAGCATAAACTGCCAAGGAAATAACAATTTTTTTGCTGGGCTGCCATTCATCTTGGCCTAAAAGGAAAAATATTAGTATTTATGATAAATATTACAAACTTTTTGTGGAATATTACGTATTTATTATAACTTAGACTACTTGATTGGATTATACAGGCTGTAAAGGCATGTTTAAAAGATCAATTTTCATTGATAAATGTTTGTATTCTTTCTAAAATTGTGTATTCAAATTTAATTGCTGGAATTCTGGACTAGCAAAATCCGCGAAGCTTTTCTCACTAGTTAATTCATAATATATTTGGTAGGGTTCAATTATTTTTTTAGCTGGCAAAACTTTTTATATAATCAAAAAACATCAATTATTAATCCATGCCTCATTGTCACATTCAGCAAATATATACTACATGTAATAATTTCTGAAATACTTTTAAATCTGAAAATCTAATTAATTACTATTAAGATTTACGGATTCTATTTAATTACTATTTAAATTTAGGGCTAAATTACGATTATTATTAATTTACGAATAAAAAAAATCACCTAATTTGAATCTCTTGTAACCTTATAAGCACCAATTTAGCAACTCTGGCATTCATAGTAGTCTGATTTTTGGTTCATATTTTTGGTACTGGTATTGGTACATACGTGATTTTCGGTAATGGTACAAATTTATTTAGTGAGATATTTTATTTCAGTAAATCAGTAAATTTATCTGCTCTTCATTTTAAATAATCTTTAACCTAACTCTCATTCCTGCAAGATCAAATATGGAGAAGACAAAATTATTTCATTCTGCTTCGAAAGCTACAAAAGAAAATTTTCTCTAAACAATAAAAAAGTCAAAGAAAAAGAAGCATTCAATCATCAACCTAACAGCACACAAATAAAAGTAAAATCATAAATTTCTCTGTCAATACGAATAAACATTCATTTTGTACTTTTGAATGTGAGAATAGTTTCCTTGTGATTAAATTTCAAAATGCACTATATTAATTAATTGGTTTTCAGTAAAAAAAAAATAGTTTCATTTTGAGGTTGAATAATTTTAAAAAATACAAGACCAATTGTGAAATGCAATTATCAACCTTGTACAAATATTACTTAAATCAGCAAAACTTGTACAGTATACTTTTAATAGTTAGATGTGTTTTTGTACATCCAATAAGATTGTACTAATAATTACAGTTTAATACCATGTTGTTGACTTTCTAACGGCTTAGGCATATTGTAAAGTCTCCCGTAGAATTATTTTATGGGAGGAATTTTCAAAGATACAGTGCCGTATTCTGGTAGCACCATTGAAGAAACGATGAAGACTCCCAAGCAATCCCCCTTACAGAAACTTAATATAAATTATATTTTAAATATTTAAAAGAAATGCTAAATGTTTACTTACTCCGAGAGCACCAATCATGGGTCCTGTAATTATCCAGACATATGGAGAACGGCCATAACCCTCCCAACAATGAGTATCTAGATTAGTATTCATCGTGGCACACCAACTGATGATTAACAATAAAGGAATGCCTGTTTGGAAACAATCATATTTACTCTGCTAATGAAGAAAACACAGCAAATTCATGGATTAAAAATTTATTTCACTTTGTGCAAAAATAAATATTTGTATAAAAACCGTATAAGAAACAGGTATTTGAACAAAGAACAGATACTTGAAAAAAGAACAGATATTTTAACAGGCTTTAAGTTATTTATGAATAATTTAATGTTTTTGAAAGTAAAACAAATTTATTCCAATTTCACACAAAAAAAATTTTAAAAAAATCAAAATTTGATTGAGAATGCACAATTTTAGTTAAAAAAAAACTGTTAATAAACAAGCTATTTTACAACTGTCTACTATTAACTGTATAATTAAATCTCGAAAATTAATAACTCATTTTTAATGTAAAATGAAATATCAAAAAAACATATTTTTTAATTTTTAGTACACTTTCAAATTTGCAGGAAAAAAAGAGTTTTCATATAAGCGACTTGGTGTTTTGTTATTAACGCTTCTTCCATATATTATAAGCTCATGTTATAATTAATTTTAAGAAAGTTATAATTTTAATATGCATGTAAGTCATTTAGTTTTTGTGCTATAATTGTTCTTCCATACAAGAATTATCCCTACGTATTATCCTACAGAAAATTGTCTCTATAAGAGTATAGTAAGAGATTTTTTTCCAAAATAATTTTTTTATATTTTAGAGATTTAACAATAATTAAGGAGAATGATATTTATTCAAATTAGCTTTGTTATTAATTTAGAAATTCATGTTAGAAACTTAACTTCCATGCATTTTTTTATATTCGTGTTTCATTGAAAGATAATGCATATTTAAAAGAAAATATTCAAATGTAATTACTTATTTCTATATATTATAAATATATGACAATTATATATTTTTATTTCCTTGAATTAAGATAATAATTTAAAATAAATTGAATATTTCTTAGTTTTGAATTTTTGTTACATGTTTTAGAAGAAATTTATTCTTTCATATTTTTAAATTACAGCATTTTGTTGCATATATTTTCTATGATGATAGAAAAATTTGTCTTTCATAAGCTACTCTTTCACTTATGATATTGTATTTCTAACATATCAAACTGCCTGCGTGATATATATATCAAATACTTATTTTACTCAAGATTTGATATGTTGATGGTATTAAATAAAAATAAATAGAAGAAAAATAAATGCATAGTATGATTTTTTGTAAACAATTTCAAAAGGCAATATTTCTTGATATGAACTCATATTTCACAGTTTTTTCTTGTTGATGATAATGTTCTAAAATAAATATATATTTCAGTACTTTAACATTTTACACGATAGTATTCAAATATAATAAATATCAAATTTCCTTGAACTGTATAGATTTTAAAGTAATTTTTTGTCTTCATACTTTTATTTTTAATGCGTTTGTGTTTTGTAATTTTATTTACGATAATAATAATAATTTCATATTCCTTATAATGTACATCTTTATCATGGTATGTCCAATTACTTTTTCTGGGATGCTGAAGAAATTGCATTATTATGTGCCTAATTTTCATTACAAGTATGTGAATATAGGTTATTTTAAATTTAATTTACAAATTCAAATTTTTATAATGTGCATTATATTAACTATATTAAAATATCTTATTTTAGTTGAACGATTAATATCTGAAAATTTTTTAATATGTTCTTGGTAATTAAATAAAGATTCAAAGGATGGAAATTATTAGTTTTGCTTCTTTTTTAACCAAAATAAAGATTTGCCTCAAAAAGTAGCACAATTTAATTTCCCTAAATTGAGATACAGATGTATTTGCTGTAGATATTACGTATTATTGATGAAAAATGTAGCAATTTCTGGCTGACGAATAATCAATTTCCAAAAGAGAAAATGGATAATCTCCAACTAGGGAATTGAATGAAGTACAACAAATATACCAAGGCTACAATTTAATCAATTGAGAAACATTTCTTCATATACTTGATGCATGATTGATGATCGAATTGTAATTTACAAAATGGAAATGATACCAAGTTAATTGGGTTCTGAAAGATAAAATGTTCTTTGAAATAAGTAGTGAATGTTTCATTAATTTGCCTCATATAAAACCAGAACTGCACAAAGATTGGTCTGGCAAAGACTGATTTGCTACAAATATAGTTTGAATCTTTAAACAATTGCATCGCATGCTAACACGTAAGAATCCGTGAAATTTAATAACTTAGCTATATAAATACAATATTTTTTTTAATCAAGACAAATTTCATTATTAAGATTCTAAAATATATGGCCAGTACATTTTTGTGCTAAAATTTCAATTTAATTCAATTTCAATTGGAAAAAGACGGAAAATATTGATAAAAAATTATTTTTTAGTGGTTTTAAATATCTGTTTATTACAAAATTTTAAATATAAAGTACAAGGCATAAGTTTCGATATCATTCGGAAAAAAAGTAGCGAAATAAAAAATTTTATTATTTTCTACTTTCAAGTTTAAAACTTAATTTAAGTAAGAAGTTATTTTCATACTTACATGCATTATATAATTTTATTTAATATGAATAGTTTACGTAAAATGTAAGATTATTCAATTTTTTATCTCAAAGACAAATTCATAAATGGGTGTTTAATTGAATATTTTAATCTAAGAACAAAAAAGTACATAATATATCGTATAACATTAAATGTTTAACCAAGAACAAAATAAAACTTAAGAAATATCAAATGTTTCATAGCATCAATATGATTTAAAATGTAAAAGAGACAAAACACATCTCATATATCATTTTCAAATAGAATAAAAGTATCATATCTTTTCAATATTTTATTAAATTAAAATACAAATAATGCCTTATTGACACTATTTCAAAACTAAAAAAACCAGCTGTCAAAATTACTTATACGTTTTTAGTTTTTATTAATTATACTAATTTTAATTTTGATAATTAACTTTATGAATTAGAGAGCAAATATCAACTGCAAAATTCAAATAAAATGAGTAATTACTTAAATAATTTATTTTCAAAATAAGCAAAATTGAAAAAGAAAACCATAGAAAATATAAAAACTAAAATTCTGCCAATCTAACAGTAAAATTTGATACCTTTTACGGTAAACATTCATTTTCGTATTGATTTCGAAATTTCAAACTACTTTCAGATTTATAATAAAATTTATTGTAAAAATATTTCCTTTATATTTTTAACACCCTGTTATTTTTTTACATTTGTCTAAAATATTAAATATTGTATAGCTACAATATAAATCAATTGAAAATGTACAGAAAATTGTATTTTAAAAGTGGTTTCATTTCAAATACTTGGGATTAAACATTGTAAATAATTAAAACCATTAAAAGATAGCATATATTATTAAAATAAGGCAAAGTTGTAAAGTTCTATGTCCGATATGTAAAATAATTACTTTTAATTTAAAGAATTTATAACATCAAAGCATTTAAAGTAACTTTGTGTTATAAAGATTTTATTAAACAATATGTAAAATAATTTTATATATTCCCTAGTTAATTTGTCTGATATTTACATTTTATAAATTATTTATTTCTCAAATTAAATAATTTTGTTCTCAAACATTTATGGTTTTGATTTCAAATTATTTTAAAATCGCAAAATTTGCTTAATACAAAGCCAAAGATCATATTTCAGTATAAATACTTTTTCAGAATTCAATTTCTTTGATATTATTAATTTGAAGTAGCTGGTATATTTGTAATGTGAATAATTATGACAATTACATCAAATGATTGCCAACTTGGCAGAGTTTTAAAGAAAGTTTA
Organism: Latrodectus geometricus; assembly: GCA_026290005.1. NCBI lineage: Eukaryota > Metazoa > Arthropoda > Arachnida > Araneae > Theridiidae > Latrodectus > Latrodectus geometricus. The sequence continues at coordinate 376,608 of JAPDSC010078857.1, read as the reverse complement.
GAAACTAAAGAACTTGTAAACTAAAAACATTAAGGAAAATTTCTTTTAAAATAAAGAAGAGAGGCTGAAGGAAAAGATCTTTTGTTGTTACAGTTCAAAGAAAAAGACAGGTTAAAGTAAAGTCAGAAAACAAAGTTGCTTTCTTTTTGGAAATTCTGAAAGTTGTAGAGTTTTAAAATATCTTGAACTTATCTGATGTTGAACTTCAAAGTTCAGTTGAAAACAAAAGTTTAAATTAATCATTCTTGCACCATGGCTTATGCGTTTGTTTATAGTATAAAACATGAAATGTCCAGAATTAAATATAACCCAGTTTCTAAAACTATAAGTTAAATATGTTAGTAAGTAACTCAAATATTTTTCGATGGATTGAATGAAGAAACTGGATTTTTTATTAGAAAAATAGCTATAAATATTTGCATAAAATATTTAAAAAAAATAAATGTATAAAAAATGTTTGATAAAATACTTACTAAAATTTTACAATATTTGTTTCCAAAATTTTAAGAGATAAATACGGTGGCTAGAAGGTTGTTTTTATGAAACAACAATGCACGAACACTCACAAATTTACGAATTAATGGATGCTCCTTAACATGATCACATAGACGTAATTACATATAATTTTAAGTCCAATTTACGATCTAAAACTTTAAAATATTTATTTATCGTGAACTCTTTTATGTCTGTTATCTTTGTGTTTATATTTTGTATCCTTTCATTTCAATTTTTTCGTATTTATTTTATATGTTTGAGAAACTTGGAGTGACGTTTACATTGAAACCCTTTCAAATTGTGGATAACTAACTAATCTGTTGATGTTGAAATCTCAATTTTTTTTTCTAAATTCGTGTAAAATATTCTCGCTCAATCTAATTTCTTTCTTATAACCCATGCATCTAAAAATAATCAATAACTTTAAGTGAGAACATCATAAGGAACTTTTTCACAAAGAATGATCATAACTTAGAATCGTGTTATTTATAAATTAAATCCAGTTTAATTTCACTTATAAATCTGTGAATTCAGTGATGATACAGGAAAAATTACATTATGATATTATACAGGTTATTTTGAAAAGCAGAGGGTTTATTATCAATGTAAGTAAAAAGAACCAAAAATATTAACCTGACGGCTTGAGTGTTCTGGGTTACTCATCCATGAACTTTAACAAAAAAAAAACCACTGTTGTTCCCTAAATTTCATTTTAGAACATTTCGAATGTGTAATCGAGTGTAATTTGTTTGAGTGCAGATTATTAAAATTTAAAATCAATGAATGATATAAAAAAGAGCTTTTAGATATCCAAGAAAATGACATTATTTTGTCACCTCTGAAAAAATATCAAATAAGTATTTAACAAGACTGGCGTGCTTTTTTCAGAAAAACAAAAGTGAAATGCTTTGCTACACCAAAAGCATTTTAAAATGCAGTTTTTAATTAGAAAAAAAAAATGTAAACATTTTGCTTGAATTTTCAACCATAAAATGAATGTCAAAATTGTTTTTAAGTATGAACTTTATTCGGCATGTATTTCTTATATATAACAGATATTAAGTAATTTCTTATAGTAATTTATTGACGAAAAGCAATTTAGTAAAAACAAATGAAGCTTTAACTTATTTTTCTGTTTTATAAATTATTTTACAAGATCCTACTAATTCGCAAAAACGAGCGTCTACTGAAATTTCATTTTCAATTTTATATATTTTTCTAACAAATCACATTCTACACAAGATGGCTATTATCTTCAGAAATATCTGAAACCTTAAAATAGCATTTTCTGGATTTAGCAGAGAATGTTTTATTCACTTGAAATATTTCGTAATATTATTATATATTACCAAATATTTCAAGTGAAATTGAATTTAAAATCATTCAGATATTTTCATGGGAATTATCAAGAGGTCACTAATGTAAAATATTCTCGATCTAAGTTGCTCTCTTCAACAAAATTTTATCGGTAAATATTTTGAGCATATTATATGCTGGTAAGGTTTTACGATATTTACATAGTATCTAAGAAACCACTCACACCAGAAAATAGGTCGCCAAACGCTGCGATATAAGGCTGAAACTCTGCGTCTCGTTTATATTTAATCCCTATTAATATGAGCTAAGCATTGTTATGTTCTTTTAAAGGACAGAATGAGGAACTAGTTTCATACACAAATTCATGGTTTTTTATTTTTGAAGCTATACATTCTTAATTTATGTTTTCTATAAAAGTGCCAATTGAAAAACTGAAATATGAATTAAAAATAAGTTTTTAGTTCAATGTTTCCTAAATATTCAAATTCTTGTTTATTGTCTATTTAGGAAACACTGAAACTTAAATAAATAAAGAATTTATTAAATACCTTTTTACTTATTCACAAAACATCCTCTTTCAAACATGCATTTTGGTGACCAAAACCCTCGTGTATAACAGCAAAAGAGTCATCATCTTCTTGATGTCTACAATATGTAAATTTGATAACCAGGATATTTATCCAATTTCTTCATGAGTATACTAAATTTTGTTGGCTTCCACAAGGCTAGAGAGAATTTCCATGAAAAAGTCTCGCAATTTGCAAAACTTCTCAGAAAATCGAGATACGATCGCAAATACTCAGAAATGCAAATATAAGAATTTTCTTTAATGATAATGATTTGAGAACATCGTTGTTGATGTTATTTTTCAATGTAGCAACATACTTAAAGTTTGCTTTTGACACTAATGTTTTGATTCGAATAATTTGAAAACGGACTATTATGATAGTATACCTATTTTCAAATTTAATGTTTTGGCTCTGTTTAAAGCTAAGATAAGAATCAAAAGTTGAAAACAGGAGGGCATTTCGAATAAACAAACGGTGACTACAAAGAGCTTCTTTTTTACATCATTTATTCTTCTAAAATGTAATAAAAGGATATTTAAAATGTTATTTTATAGGAAAGACGTGGGATTTAGAGTAATCAAGCATTTTCTCTAATGATTTCATTTCAAAATAAAGTAAACGGAGTAATTATCAGTGCTAATATCCTTACCAATATTTTTACTAACATATATATCATCAAGATTATACAACTGACACAACTCAGTGGAGAAGAAATTCCTTATATCATTTGTGAAATTTTATAATTTAGCATGGATTATGATATAAGCCCCAAAGGTTAATGACGGTTTAATTTCAAAAAAATGTATACATTTCAATTCTTTAATTTTAAAAATAATACTTTATTTTTCACTTCCTAATCTATTTTAATTTTTTGCATAAATAATCGGGAAAAAATCATATTTCGTGGATCACAATGTTATACCCTTTTATGTCTAGTTACCTGGAAGATTTCTTTTTTTATGAACCGCTTCATTCGACATATTTTCCTGATATGATTTAAAATAAAGAAATTTTAAGGAGAAAATTCATAGGTCGGTCCTCACTTTCAGTTGTGGTAAAACATTTACCACAAGTGTGTACGTTGTTGTGTATCTGAAGCTGTGTATACAACGGTGTGATAGACAGAGTTTTGGAGAACAAAATATTAGTTTGGGGAAAAAAGTAATCCATTATTTTTTCGGTAGACGTCTGTAGTGATCGATATCTCGTGAGGTATCTATCAAACAATTTCAGATTTATGCTCGTTGGAAAGGTGACATTTGACACTAAAATATCCTCTTGCGGTTTCTTGTTTGATTAATTTAGTTACGAGTACAAGGTTTTAAAAATTGAAAACAACAAATAGAAAATTCAATACATTTTCGTTTTTCTCTTGTACCAGCGAAAAAGATAGCCGTGTGGCTAAAATTGTGAAAGGTGTTTATCATCCTATATAAGACTGTAACAACCAGTTACGTACAATATTTGTTTCGTTGATTCCGTTCGGGTATTTTTGATGTTAGAGATGCACCTCGCATGTGGATACAGCATCGTCGAAACTGTCTATAAAATATCAAAAATGATCGAAGTTAACCGCATGTCAGCAGTCGTAACGCGCAAGACCTAAAAATCTACATGAAAGCTGTTTTAAACCTTTTTACAAAGTGAATCAAAGAGAAGTTACATAAAGTTCACGTAAAAATAATGGATTTCTTTTTCCCCAAACTAAAAATTCCCCTTATATTGAGTTGTGCTGATTAAAATTTATGTTAAATACCAGTTAATCCTTATGGTTTTCCTCTCATAGAAATTTTCCACCACCCTTTTATTATCATACTTGTGTCTCCTTTTCATTCAAATAATAGATCTTTTCATCAAATATTTAAATAACAAAACTAGTAATTATGTGTTATTAGAAAGTAATGCAGTAACTTTCACTTTGCTTTTGTATGTCTAAACAGATTTTTAAATCTTATTTTCGTAATAAAGACTATTAAATCTCAATGTATTAAACCAATGTTTTATTATTTTTCTTTTATAATGAGTTAAACTGATGTGATTGTGCTCCATAAATATTCTTAGCAACAATTATTTAAATTTTTTTACAGTTGAAAGACAAAGTTATTTTTAGAAATCAGATATTATTCATGACACATAAGAGAAGCATTTAAGATTGAGGAATTAAATATTAATAGTGACTCACCCCATCCAATCAGATAATAGAATTTGAAGGGAGCATCTTTCTGGAAGATGTTTGTCGTGATTCTGCTGTGTAACAGCATTCCTTCTACGAACATCCAATTAATGCTGGACAAAGCTGCATACATTTTCACGGAAACAACCGTCTTGCACAACCAATTCTGAAAAAAAATTAGACAAACATTTAAAAAAATTCAAATAAACAGTAATTTTATTTAATTTTGTATAGAAGTTACTTTTTTAAAAAAATTATCATTGAAAGTTTCGGGTTGAATATCTAAATTCTTCAATAAACAACAGAGACTTTAAACGACATTTATGACGAACATAAACAATATTTCAAAATAATTAGATACGTCATGATAGATAATAAGAAATCTAATAATGGCTTATTATGCTAGCAATGAATGAGTGTGAAAAATGAAGTCCGATATTAGGAAATTATTGTGGCTCTCTGTTAAAATGTAAAACACTCAAAAATTTGCTTTTATCCAGCAAACTTATCAAATTGTTTATCATTTCGGTACTTATGTGTTATCCCGTAGACTATTTCCGCGAAAAAGAATACGTCGTCGAATGTTACAGCTTTATGCCAAAAATCTTTCACTCTTTATGTAAATTTGAAAAAATATTGGATATAAAGTCCTGATTTTCAAGATATTTTTTTCATAATTTATGAGAAAAAAAAGATTAAAAAAAAGTTTCTTCATTGAAAAAAATGGTTAAGTTTCATTTTAATACATATTTTAAATTAAAATATGAATTAAAAATAAAACTTAACCATTTTCTTAATGAATAAATTGAAAAAGGTTCATTTTTACACAATTGTGTTAATGTAAGAATTGACACAATTACAAGAAACGAACTGTAACTTTAAAATTTGTTTGAACTAAAACCAAAAAATATAAAATATGAGCTTACGAAGTTGATCAGCTACGCAATATTAAATTGTAACGTCTAGTCTTAGCCACCATATTTGGTAACATATTTCTTTCGTTAAAATGGTCGACAAGAAAATACGTAAATAGAAACATTTCTAATGAAATTAATTGCAAATAATTGTCTGATCACAGTTTTCATATTTATGAAGTCATAGCCGATAAATAAAGAACTAGTGGTGATTATGTAATTATCATTTCCAATAAGATGTTTATCATTTTGTAACAAAATGTATTATACAGAAATACCAATCAATTGCAAAAAGTGTTACATTGCTATACAATTATCATATAATTATAGATATAAAATTGTAATGCATAAGTTCAAATACATGCTTTTAGTTAAATACATTGTGTTTTTCTCTATCATGCATGTTTATCTTTTTTATATCTATTAAATGTATCAGGTCACTAAAGAATAACTTGCATGGCCTTCTGATATACTACATTAAATTTAACTAGATTTTTTTGAAGATATGTGTTGACACACTCAAAATCTCTTTCAGTTAATATTATAATTTATAATAAAGACTGTTTGAAGCTGTAAAAGTCCCATTTATACATTTATTTCTGATTCTATTTTTCTCCACACCATAGCCTTTGCATGTGAAGAGAGAGTATTCTTTTTTTATTCCTTATTTTTTTCTTTTTTAATAGTGATTCTAAAATGTTTGTGATAAATATTTTGGTAAAAATTTACTGTACGGTCACTCTTGGCAAATTTTCAAAAAATTGCCAAAAATCTTGCCAATTTCGGCAATCTGGTCAAGCGAGGTCTGAAAATAAACAGAATATTCTATTTTTCATTGGTTGGTTCCCATTTTAACAGAATCCCCCATTTTTCATTGGTCGGAATCCCTCATCTGTGATTGGTCAGAATTGGTTGGGTTGCCAGAAAATGTAATTTATCGCCAACTTTGAAAAATTGTGCCAAGAGCGACCGTGCAGTAAATCTGAGCCAATATTTTAACTTGAATAGTACCTTACAAAATGTTTTAGCATAAAATGCACCCGCGAATGTGATTTGTTATTTCTTCAATAACAAAAACGATATGAATGAAAAACTTTGAGCTACCAATCAATAAATTCATCACTTTTTTATTATCTAAAACTTCTACTTGAGTTATCAATATTACATTTAATAAATGAAACGAAAAAAATATAAACATTTTCTAAATATGGAAATTTATTAAAGCATTCTCATACATCTTTCAAATAAAAATAATGAATACAGAATCCTTATCAAATGCTCAGCTTGCTCATGTCAAATAAAATCTCATCTGTTCACACTTTTTTTTCCAAAAAATGTAAATTAATAAAACAAACAACAATTTAATTTGAATTTGAATAAATATCCTTTCTTTTCAAAGACCTATTTAAGTAGTCGATAAGAAATATTTTTGTTTATTGTACAGTAAAATTACTTTATTTACTCTAAACAGAATTCTAACTTCTTGTTTTGCCATGCTTGCACAAATTCTATTTAGGAAATTTTAAGATCATAAATGAAATAAGTTTTTAACTAGAAAAAGATATGAGAAAATATTGGAAGAGTTTTTGCTTGTCACAAATGCTCTTGAATGAAATTCACCGTTGCTCGATAATTAACTTTAATCAAGTATATTAAAGATAACTATACACGTCATGAATGCAATGTTTGTTCTTATAATATTTTTTCAGAAATTTTTAATATCACGTTTTAAAATTCTATGTGATTATAACTTAATTTTATTTAAATTTTGCATAACTTTCAGAGGAAGTATAGGTATGTAGGAATTTTATATTCAAAATCATACATAAATAATGACATTACTATTTTGGAATTTTTCGATTCTAACGAGTAAATACGTAATGACATGTATGTATGAAATGCTAAAATTGAAATAAATAGAATGAATGAAATACATTAAAAAATAAGCAAAACAATGCATTAGAAATGTATATCAAATACAGAAGAATACGGTTGCCAAATATAACAAGAAAAGTTATAAGTTAAATTAAAAAGTTAAAATAGTTTATCAGTTATAATGTTGATTAAAAGTTAAAGTATAATTAAAGTAAAATTAAAGTGAAAGAAGATGTCTTCAAGGGAATAGCACAAATATTTTAAGGACATTCGTCTTTGGTTCTTGTTAGAAAAGAGTGTTCTATTTGCATAGTTGACCATTTCCCTTCAGACGACGTAGTTCCTATGCTTTTTTCCCTATTTGTATTATATAGCTTTTTTTTTGTCTTATTTTTATTGAATTGAATTGTTTCTTTTTACTATTATATTTGATTTTTATTTCTCTTCAAGTTACATTTTACTTAATTTATTTTGGCATTGTTCTCATTAGCTGATTTTCGCTGGTTTTTTTTGTCTATATATTTGTTAGTCAATATTGCATTTCATTAATTCCATTTACTCTCTATTTGCTATCTAAATTGCTTTGAATGAAAAACAATATCTATACCAACAAATATTATAAAAAGTTGAAGTTTTTAAAAGAATCCCGAAAACACCTACTTTCACTTTAATTATATTTTAACTTTTAATTTACATTAAAAATTATAAACTACTTTAACTTCTTAATGTAACTCGTACCTTTTCTTATTACTTTCGGCAATCATATTCTTTTGCATTTGACATATATTCTTCTGTATTTAATATATATTTTTCATTGTATTGCTTTGCTTATTTTTTAATGTATTACTTTGATTACATTTACTTCAATTTTGATAGAGCTGTGTTTTTTTACAGACACTCTTCGGTGGAATAGCACGAATATTTATAGACTTTTGTCTTTCGTCCTTGTTAGAAAAAAGTGTTATATTTGCATAATTGACCATATCCCTCCTGATGAAGACGTGGTGCCCATGCCCTTTTCCATATTTGTATTTGTATTATATTATTTTTCTTTATTTTATCTTATTGTTATTAAATTCTATAGTTTCTTCTTTGATTATTCTTTCTCTTCAAATTACATCGTATATATATATATATATATATATATATATATATATATATATATATATTCAAACTGAAAGATTAATGCAGTTCAACTTACCAAGTCCCGATATGATGGTATGCTTGTACCTCCAACAACAGGCAAGGAGATGATGACCAGCATCAAGGAATGGATAATGAGAGCAACGACAAGATTTCTATGAACTCGCAGTCTTGAGCACTGGAGAGACCTGAGGACAAAAAGTACATAGATTCGAATCTGTAATTCCTTTCTAAAATAGTTAGGAAAACTAAAGATCATCATTTTACCACATATGCATAAGAAGAAATACTCAGTGACTTATATATTCTATCAACAGATAATTTTAACAATCTATGGAAAAAATATAGTAATTTAAAAATTTTATAAGTGTATTCACACACTCAAAAAAGAAGGAATTTTACGAATAATTTGCAAATTCCTATTTTCATTCCATGAATTAGGACATCATCATTCTTTTTGGCGTTTACCATAAGATGATCAGGTATTAAGCAATTGATAGCTATTTTATTTATGGCTTAACATTTTGATTGTTTTTGTTATAAGAATACACAGAAATACACATTTCATAACAAATTTTACAATAAATTGATATAGTTCTAAGAGCAAGCTATTCACTAAAAATATACTATTCACAATTGTGTTTTTATATGAAATCTATATTAAAATTAAAATAAAAATTCTTATTTATGAAGTTTTGAGATTTGAGTAACTTCAGAAGTTTATTTATATTAACCGAAAAATAATTTATGTATCAGAAAGCAATTGGCTTAACGAAAAAAAATGTTTTGGTTAAATATTTGAGAAAATAGAAACTGAAGTATTTACTTAAACTATTTTTGATCAAAAACAATTTAACGTTAAAAGAAATTTAGTATTTTCGAGTATTTATACCATCAGTCTTGAATGAAAAACGAATGAGACCATATTTATAAAAATATAGTAAAATTAACGAAACCAATTTTATTATTTAAAATAATTAATTAAGTTTATTTTAATTATAATAATTCTCTAAGCAAAAACTAGTACGATTAGTACTTCAGAAAAACGATATAATCTTTAATATACATTTAAATTTTTCCCTAGTGGAGTCAAATGTATAAAGAAACAGACTGTAACATTTTAACAATCTATATCTTTATACATTTGACATTTTTTCAATTCTTAATTTAGGAATCGAAAAAATGTATATATATGATATATAAAAATGTAGAGCCATTTTAAAATGAATAACATACAAATATGTTAAATATGATTAGGAAATCAACTATAAATCGAAGTTACAAAGTTAAATCACCCATTTCGGAATGCACAAAAATATTATAGATTATTAATGATTGATGAAATAAAACGTTCTAGAAGGAAAAGAAGATGATAGAAAAAATGAATTATTCGGAATCAATCTTAAAGAATAACAGTAATAGTTAAAAATGTGACAGTAGTATAAAAATCCCATTTCAGATAATATTTAAGACTTTAACCAGACATTTCACAACAATATAGTTCTTAAGGATATATACTTTATAGATGTAACATTATACATTTTTTGACATATTGTACATCTATATTTATTTAGTTATTTATTTTTTAAAAACCGAGAATTTTGAGTCAATAAAGATAAAAAGGTTTATCGGAACCATTAAGAAAATAATAAATAATTTTTCAGTTGAACATATTAAAGAATTTTTGGGGGTATGGAAAAAAATTTTATTGAGAGAGTAGTAAAGCATTTACGAACTAATTGGAAATAAAACTTTTTCACTGAAAAAAATGATTTAGTTTCAATTGTAAGTATATATACATGATACTCTAATTTTGCATTTATTTTATTGTTTACATCCAAAAAACTAAGTTGTCGATCTATTAGTTACTTTTAAATTATTTCCAATACTCTGACAGGGAGATTGCCAAAGTTTAACTTAAAACTAAAATACGGATAGTAATAATTTTATTATGATATATGGATACAACAGTAATTTTAAAAAATATGTTAAGGGTTCATATTAAGCAAATAGCATGAATGACACTTACTTGAAATAAAAGAAGATGAAGATTGTGAGAGCCAGAAAGAAGAGGGATACCAGGGAGCAAACCAACAGTATGAGGCTGACTGCAAGCGGTGCCTTTGGCATGTCCTAGAAAACGGAAATATTTGGTAATTTTTGAGTAATAAATAATTTATTATACAATTAATGTGCATTTGTATACATATTTTTCTCTTATCTAAATTTCAGTAATCTTCAAAATGTCTAAATTTTGCAAAAGAAAATAAACATTCAAAACATACGTGTATAAATAAATTATAATTTTGATTGGTTTTTGTTACATGTTGTTAATTGTTTCACATAAGCAAATTGAATTCTTCTATTTTATTCCATACTATTATAATATATTATATTTTATTCTAAAAAGTAATATTTTATTTAGTTAAAAAATATTATTATTTAACTAAATAATAATATATTTTATTATTCTTGTCTACAAGAAAATACAATTGTTTCCAAAAACCACGTTTTTTAATATATAAGGAATTTTGATCATAACTTTATAATTTTTATATATAGGAATAATAAATAGTTGTTCGGGCTTATGATAAGGGACATTAAAAGACATTTTAAAATGTCAGTTAAGTACAATAACAAAAATGTTTTCTATGCACAATAATCAGCTGTTTTAATAGTTTTAATATCATTAATTTTAAACTGCCATTCGTGTTAATCTAAAGCAATGAGATACATTTAAAACTCCTTGTTTAACGAAATGCTTGGTGAGAGAAGAAAAAGAGAATAATTAAAATAAATATCCTGCACTCTAATAATAATTTAATTTTTTCATTAGGGCGTGTAAATATCAAGACACCGTGTTTTAATGATAGTCCGTGAACTTCTTTTCAAATAAATTGGTTCTCATAATGGATTTAAATTTTGAATCCATAATAAAAACATGTTGTTTCATAGGAAAAAGAGTGACTGCATAATTTTTTAGTAAAAATAATGAACAAAAAATAAGATAACTTATCTATATCATTTGAAAATTTCAATACTGCAACTTTCCGCAAATATTCGATAATCATAATATTGTCAAAAAAATTAGTTTCATTTTGGAAATTTTTTTTCATTGAATTCTTAGCAATTGAGTAAAAATACTTTATCAACATTTTTAAATGCCTTAATCCATTTAAATATTTTTCACAAAACTTTATTATGATATGCATAAATTTATAACTAATTCTTCATAACAGCATATTTTAAATCATAAAATAAATTCCAAATCATTACTGTTTTTAATTTAAATATCTTTTGATTATTTACATTTGAATGTAAGGAAAACGAAATAAAACATGTTGAATTTATTTTATACGCTTATGAGCATGCAGGAATTAATTTATTTTTTCACAATACAATCACTGATCAAAGTTTAATTATAAATCATATAAATCAGTCCATTGAAATCAATTACTCAAATTTGCAAAAATGAACCAATTTGATGTTTTGAATGAGTTTCACAAAATTCTGTAATTATTTTATAACCTAAGAAAAATTGTTAAATAAAGATTAAATTTCGAAATTATTTAATAACCTATTTAATAACTAAAATAACCTAATTGAATCAATTGTTATAGGAGTGAGCCGATGTTAATGAAATATTTCGTAACACTTAGTTTTCCTTATCTAGTGTAGCATAAAGAAGTGGATATCACTTTTAAATATCAACCTTATTTCGTTGACATTAGTTTGCAGAAATATCAACTGTTAGCAAATAACAATACCCCATTCATATCATATTATTGTATTCGTGACCGTTGCATTGCTTAATATTACGTGGAAGAACAATTATTATTTTTATTTGATTTATTTCATAATGTAAATCATTTTCTTTTCAGTTTATTTTAAAATATCATTTTTTATAAATTTGATGATTTTAAATTATTAATTAAAATACTAATTAAATTTTAAATTATTAATTCAATACTAAATGCTGAAATTATTTACAATTTAATCTAGTATATGAATACTCTTCTTCTTGTCCATCAAAATGTTTATTTCATAAATTTATGAAAATATATTTCGCTAAATTATATTATTCCTTTATTTATATTTATTATAAACAAGAAAATTTTTTTAAATTATTAGAAGTTTTTATTAAAGAACAACAATGTTTGATTACAATAATAAATATGTTGCACTATGTTATATCATATGCAGTATGCTAAATATGTTAATAGTTAATAAATGTGTTGCATGATTAATAATAAAAATGTGTTGCACTTTGCTGTATCATATGCAATATGCTGTGTGTGTTAATTGTTGAAATTATATTTTAGTATAAAACTGAATTGTATTATACTAAAATATAATTTCCTGTTTTACTGCTGAATGTTACCTGTTTTTTGAATCAGTTTAAACTGCTTTAGTATTAAACTGAATCGTAAAAAAGGCTTAAATATTTTTTTATCGTTTTTTGTTACTTTTTGTGCTAAATATTTCATTAATCGGCATATTATGATTCATTTAATTGATTGACTCATTATTATTTTTGATTTTAAAACAAAAGAACATCATCAAGTTCAAACTGAAAGATACATGTCTCTTGAATTTTTGATATCCTATTAGAAACATGTTTATCCATGCTTTAAAATGACAGAAAGTTGACAAATAGAAATTTTTGAAGGCATGTATCCACTGAAGCAAACATCTCATTAATGTCAGAAATAAATCGAAATCTGCCAATCCAGTGGAATAAGATAACATCTTCAATGTCACACGTGTTAAGAATTACATGAAATCAAATGTTTATGATTCGACACCACACAGCTAAATATTTTTATTGCCAGTTTATTTTCTTCCAATTTTAGATGAACTATTTGACGTCAAATAAATCTTCAATTTAATAACGTATATCATATATTAGAAGAGGCATTTAATGCAATTGTTTATCGAAATAACTAAAAGAATAAGTAGTCTGAGAAGAAACAACAAGAAATTATAAAAATTATTCAAAACGTAGATTTAACTCAATTTACATATGACTAAGAATATATATATTATTCCAACAATATGTAATATTAGGTTTTTCTTAAATATTAAGGTTGAAATGGTAGTTTGCATTTTTATATTTACATAGCCAATGTTGGCAACAGTTTGGAACATGTTTAAAATCTAAAGCAAAATTTAAACTAAGCATCAGTTTTAAGACGATTTTATATCAATACATGTATATCTTTAAGTATAAACTTCGAAATCTCATATATTCAAAAGTATGTAAATTTTATTTTAATATTGTCTTCTATTTATATAATAATATTTTTCCTCATTTTTAATCTAAAAATTTGTTTCATGCAGCAAAATTATTGTGAATAAAACACTAACATAGTAAAACAACACATTATCAAGAGAATTTATAAAAAGATTAACAAAATTTTAATTTTTAAATATATTTCCTTAAGTAAACTTTATCAGCTTTATTTATTGAATCAGAATGTGATTAAGAGAATTTTGAAAACGTATTACTCTTTTAAGTAGAATCTTTCATGATTTTTCATATATTTTTATTAATAGATTTTTTAAAAAGTCCATAAAAAATAGAAAAATTTATTTGGATAACATAAATCAGTTAAAGAAAGCACAAATCAGAAATGTTTTAGAAGTTTCCTCATAATTTTTGTCGGAAGAATGATAATCATAATAACACCAAAAACATTTTTTTGTGGTAAAAAAGTTCCAAATTACTATATGCTGAATTCTGGTCACAACTACAAAACATAGTCTATCGAGATAAAGAATAGTTAAGCAAACGATTAATAACGAGCAATATATGTTCGTATAGGCGAGATGACGCAAAATCATATTTGAGAAGAATCCTTAAAATAAAAATATACTTTTGTGTCCCTAAAAATCAGTGTTAGTTTTTGGTAAAACTTTGCAACTGCTGAATGATTTGGGATGTTGATCAAAATGGACAAAAAATCTCAAATATTATGAATTGGTATAAAGTATCTTATCCAGATAAACCATAATTATTTTCCAAGATATTGTTGCCCTACTGGATAGTTGTCTCCAAACGAAAACAGTAAGGACATTTCCTGTACAAATATCATTGATCACACCGCTACAATCTTTTCTTTACAAATATCATAGATTTCATATGCTATCGTTGGACCTGAAGGAGTTAAAATATTAGGTTGGGGAAAAAGAAATCCATTATTTTTACCTAAACATTTTGTAACTTCTTTCAAATTTGCTTTGTAAAAAGGTTTAAAACAGTTTTCATGTAGATTTTTAGGTCTTGTGCGAAGCTACGACTGCTGACATGCTGTCAAGTTTGATAATTTTTGATATTTTATAGACATTCTCGACGATGTTGTATCCATGCGAGGTGCATCTTTAGCATCCAAATACCCAAACGGAATCGACGAAATCAAAATTGTGCGTAACTGGTTGTTACAGTCATATATAGGACGATGAACACCTTTCACAATTTTAGCCACCTGGTTAGCATTTTCGCCATTATAAAAGAAAAACTAAAATGTATCGAATTTTTTGTTTGTTGTCTTCTATTTTTAAAACCTTGTACTCATAACTGAATGAATCAAACAAAAAACCGCAAGAGAATATTTTAGTGTCAAATGTCACCTTTCCAATGAGCATAAATTTGAAATTGTTTGATAGATACCTCACGAGATAGCGATTACTACAGACGTCTACCGAAAAAAAAGGGATAACTTTTTCCCCAAACTAATATATTATACCCATGTATAATAGTTGTGAGACTCTTAAAAAATACTGCAATGAACAGTTGACTCTATCATTTCAAAATACATATCTTGGGACTATCTCATAAGAATTAAGATTTATCATAACAAAGCTCATTTTTCAAATAAAATTGTCTTGCCTGATCATTTGTAAAATTGTGAATAAGTATACTGTTTATGATTAGTTTGTTGAACCAGATTTGAAATTAAAGCCCTGTTTGTCCTTCATTAAGCCTCGTTAAATAATATACGTATTATTTACATACATGCACACACATATACATTATATATATATATATATATATATATATATATATATATATATGTATATATATATTTAACATTTTCCGTGCATAAGGAATGGAATTTTTTTTTTACATAAATATTAAGTCTCATAGTTTAATTATAGATAGATTACAAATATATGCCTTATTATTTATTTTCATGATTTTGCTAAATCGTAATAAGAACCTTTTCTATAGGAAAAAACTTTATATGGTTATTTTCTAAAAAAGCAAATGAAAAGCAGTATCAAATATTGGTCAGTATCATATATTAAGTCACAGAGCGGTTTTGTGACAGCGCCACCAATCAGTGCTTTCTCTTCCTCGAGACAGGAGCTTAAGGAACATGTCATACGGATATGAGGAATCTTTCTGGTCAATCTTTCTTTTCGGAGTCTTCCAGTAAATATCCATGTAGGGCCCATAATCGATAAGTCAATCATTTGGATAATTCGTGACCCCCATTTTAAATGCCAGATATCAAGACTTTTGGTTTTATCATTTCTAGATACATTTATTTTTAAAGTATTTTGATAATCAGCCACAAATTTTGTTTCCCTAAAATCTAGTATTTGTCACACCTTTGCGAAAAATGATGTTTATGATGAATTTACAAGTATTAAAATTTGAACTGATTACCATTAAACATAACAGTATGGAACAGAAAAAAAAGCACACAAATTTCAAGAAATGAGTTCAATTGAGAATAAAATTTAAAAATAAATTTCCTTCATTTACACACAAACACATCATTTTTAAATATAATATTATTTGGATATAATTAAAAAAATCTGCCATTGATTAAAGTTAAGCCTTAATTTTGTTTAACAAGAAATTTTGTAATCAATTTAATCTCAAGGAAGGTTAATTTATTGGGCCTATCATCGTCTGAGATTATTTTATTGTTTATTGAAATTATTTTATTGTTTGTTATTTACATCGTCATAATTCAAAATTAATAGTATACATATATTAAATTCTTAAAAATATTTTTTCACCAAAAAGCTAATTAAGAAAATTTTGTAATTAAATGTTTGATAAATTCGTTATTAGACAATATTTTAACAAAATAAGAAGAAAATACATAGAATAATAACTCCAGAAAAATGGAATATCAACTCATGAGGATTCTTTTTAGCAAATATATAACTTATGAACTTGCTTTTACTAATCTGTATTCAATTATACATTAACAAAGCTTAAAAGCTTTATAATATGAAATCTTCATCACAATAAAATCTATATTTCGAATATTGTCTAAAAATTTGTTTATAACAAGTGTCTGTAATATTATTTATTATTTTAAAATTCCATTCATTATTTTCCCGTTATTTTAATTTCCATTACATTACTGTTTTATAAAAACAACTAGTTTCAACATGAAGTAAGAAGTGTTTAAAATTAATTATATTATTTTGTTTTTCTGCATAAATTAAACATGATGTAACTACCTAAGAAATGAGGTAGAACTAAATAAATTACGATAAAAACTAATTAAATTTACCGTAGTAGTGAAGTTGAGACATTCATTGTAGTTAGTCCAATTTCCCCACAGCCACTCTCCATTCTCGTCACAGATTCTGTAAGCTTTAGCTTCTGAAAAACAACATTAAAATTTTAGAAAATTTCTGATAATCTAAAATATACAAAGGAATGAAAGGTCAATTTTGTTATTTTAGAGTTTAGATTTTCTTCACTATTAAATTTGAAATGTTCACTAATATTTAAATTTTAGAATGCTGTCATATGATTCATATCGAATGTTATATCATTCATATGAATGTTGCAATATCAAATTCATCAATACATTAAAAAAAGAAATAACTGTAAGATACCATCAATTCAACCGTACCCATTTGTATATTTGTAATAGATATCGTTCACAATAAAGGATTTTTTATATGCGAATATTGTTTAACAGAAAATAATTTTAATTATAAAAATATATTTTTATAGAAAACGCAAATACAATGTTAAACATGTTTCCAAAACTTCTTGTAAACTCAGCATCACTACCTAATAAGCTATAATACAGAGCGACATGTAGATAATTTTTATGAAGCAGAATTTTTCTTATCTTGAATGCATACTCAAATGGAATTGTAAAAAGGATTCGGAACTGTGCAGAATGTTATCCTTACATTTTTGGTAATAAATCAAAGCCAATGAAATCGTTAATAGATGTTAATTAACGATTTCATTTTGTCGTAGATGTTAATTGACGATTACATTTGAGTTACAACGCCGAGAAACTATTGGTATTTAACAATAAGGGTTTAAAGAATTAGATGCAATTCAATACAAGATTTTTCCCGTTAGATGTCTACAACCTTTAATATTGCAGGTTTGAGACACATTAAGCATATATGGTCTATATGACATGGCCTTACAGCAACTCATTGTTGTCTTGGTTAGCCGTTTATATAAAACATAATCTGACAATGGTCGTGTGTGGTATTTTT